>PVLA01013976.1:0-33398 GCA_004027455.1 Hydrochoerus hydrochaeris
TTTGGCTGCCTGTAGGACAGCGCCTGTCTTGGGTCAAGGACTCTTCATATGAACCCAACCAGGCCTTACCCGTCATGGGCCTGCAGGACAGCAATAGGTCCTATGCCTGTCTTAGGTGGCCGGTGATGTAACATATGGGTCCTAGTTACCCGTCTTTGGCTGCCTGTCCAGTGTCTCAGGGCAGTTGTCTCACAGGAACCCCGCAAATCCTCCTCCATGAGCTCTCCCACCCAAAGCTCCCGCATAATCTCTCTCACACTACTCACAGAAGGCAAAACCCCACAACCAGTCCTCACAAAGGGGTTATCTAGAAGGCCCCCAGCAACCCCCCTGGAGTCTCCACCCTCAACTCCATATTGAGCATTACATAAAAACATACACATGTGAACTACACAAATTACAATTATCAGTACAAAACATTCCAAGATCCCTGCGCCCAATTCCCACATGTGGTGTCCTTTTCCTGGAGAAGCAATTGTCACAAGGCGTGGATGGACTAGGACGCGGCATGGACAGAAAAGGGCGCCACATGCTCCCCATTAATTCTTTCTTCTCCTCAGTGGCAATCTAGGTCTGGAACTTGAAGTGTTTTTTTCTTTATTTTGTTTCTTTACTTTCCTATAAATTTAAAATAGTAATTTCAGTAAAGTCTGAATCAGCAGATATTTTCATCATTTTGATGTAGTCTTTTTATAAACCAGCTGGATTACAGTAATTAGCCTATGCATTTGCTCATTAAAATGTCATTAGTGAAATCTTTGTTCTTTTAAGATCTTCCACATAAAGTTTATTGCATTACATTCTGTCATTAACAGTTTACCAGGAGCCACATGTGAGAAACAAGGATTACTCTGGACTGTCTAAAGGATAATGGCCAAGGTGGTCCACTATATGTATCACCAGTAATGTCTAGTGTTCTCTTTTCATACTGTCTCCTTGGAACCTTTTAGGTATATGGGCACCTATCAAATCTAGAGTTGTTTGAGAGACTAAACTGTTATCTGCACTGTTTTGCTGTTGGTTTTCCTGATAGGATTGGGGCTATTCAAAAATTGATAAATAAAAATAAGTTTATTTTCTACTGTACTCATAAAATACAGTATTAAACAGAAGAATTTAGGCTTTAGAATCAGACCATCGTGTTCAAATCCTGGCTTCACTATTAACTGGTGGTATGACTTTGACAGTTAGGATACTTAACTTTATCAACATCAACCATCGCAAGCATAATATGCAATAGTGTACCAGTGGTATATACCTTATGAACATGTTTCCAAATTCATTTCTTCATGTAGTTAACACTGCAATATATTATCTACTAATAAGTTACTTTTATAACTGTAAAAAGTGTGTATCTGCATAAGTAGTCTCCCTCTGGTTTCTTCATAAACATCTTTCACTTAGGAAATCATAACATGGGCACTGGGGAGGTAGTTTTGTGGCAAAGCACTTGCTCTTAGTATGCACAAAACCCAGAGTTTAATTCCCAGTGTACATGCATGTGAATGTGCACAAAAAAAGAAAAAAGCAGAAATTATAACATGAGCCAGGCATAATGGCCAAACTTAACCTTCCATTTGACTGAATTAGAAGATTCCTAAGCAATGATTGGATCCTAGAGGTGATGCACTCAGGAGTGAATTAGTCCTTGGATGTTCATAGCTGAATGGCTGTCAGAGATGGGACCCAGTGGGATATGAGTTACTGGTAGCATGCCTTTGGAGGTATGTTTAGCTGTCCTTCTTCCCGTGCTCTGCTTCCTGGCCACCATGATGTGAACGATTTTGCTCCATACCTTTCTGCCATGATGTTTCTGCATTGGAATCAGTTTCCCATGATTTTCAGACTGAAACTGTGACTGAAATTAACCATTTCTTCCTTTAAATTGTGTGTGTCAGACATTTTGGTTCCATCTGATTAACATGGAAAGCAAATGAATCTTAACTCTAGGTCCCATTGTTGAGGAGGGTGATGCTTAAGGATCACTCAAGCCCAGGAATTTGAGGCCAGCCTGGGCAATATAATTGAAACACTTTTCTTAATTTAAAAAAAGAAAGGAAAAAATCCTAACCTAAAATTGATTTCCTTTATTTCATTTTAACATTATTTCTTTGTACAGTGACCAGCTAATTGAAGGACCAAATAAGGAAATACACATTGGTGACCTCACGAAAGAATTAGATCATTAATTAAATAACTACAGATAAATTGCAAAGTACATATGGCAGTCTGTAAAGCTTTCATAGTGTTGCAATATTTTACAGGTTTTTAGAGTAATAGTTTGTCATTTTTTGTTATGAGAAAATTCAGTTTAGTTGAAAGCCAGGTAGTTTAAAAGTATTTATATTAAGCATCTACTCTGAGCCATGCATTGTGATTTTGTGCTGAAAGTATTGTGCCGAATGAGAAGAAAAACCCTGTTTCAAGGAATTAAAATTCTAATGTAAAAAGTTGGATTATAAACATATAAAGAAGTAAATCATTACTTGTGAGGCAATGTAGAAGGAAAGTTTGAAATCATAGAGTATGGGTAGTCAAGGTCAGAATAAAGACTTTTTGAAGAATGGTGGGAAAAGTTGTAGGTATTCCAAGCAGAAGAAATACAGAACCTCTGAGATAGCAATAAAATTGGTGTGTTTGATGGACAACAGAAAGCTAGTGCAGCTAGACTTCCATGTGTAAGTGAAGAAAATAGAAATAGATGAATTATGGAGAGCCTTTGAAGTTTATGGGTAGAAACTTGGTTTTAATTCTGTTTGGAATGGGTTGTCTTTGGACTCTTAACCTGGGGTGTGATGCGATCTGACATTCAGTCTAGAAAAGCATTATGGCCATCATGTGGAGAATAGACTGTATGCTCACAAGTGAAGAGGCTAGGATGTCACCTTGGATGGACCAAGAGACAGGTGTCAGGATCTTAAGACTAAAATAGTAGCAGTGAAATATTAAGAGCTCGTACCAAGGTTTATTTTGAATACAAATTAGACAGAATTTACATGGATGGGATATGGGATATAAAGCAAAAGATGCTCAGTAGTACCTTGGCTCGCAAATTTAATTCTTTCTGTGATTCTGGCCCCAGAATTTTTCCACAATTCTGACTGCAACCACATTGCAAGTGTAAAGTATCACTGTAAGAAGAATTAAAGAATTTTAGCTTGAGCAACTGGATTGCTGATGTCATTGACAGATAAAGGAGATTATGTGCATGTAGATTTGAAGGGTGGGAAGCAGACAATGTTTGTGTTTTGATATAGTAATTGATATATATATAGTAATATATATTATAATATGTTATTATAATATATAGTATGCTAATTAATCTATGTAGTGATTTATAGCGTTAGTAATTGATAACAAAGAGATTAACCAGGGAGTTAGAATACGGGATATTATCAAGATGCCCTGGCTGAAAATCAAATTTGAAAATCAGCAGATAGGATTTAAACTTAAGGGATGGTTTGAGTCCCCTAGCACAAGAAAGTAAAGAAGATGGCCTAGAATAGAATTCCTTTTTCAGAAGCAACTTATCATTTTCAGAAGGAGAAAATGATAAGGAAGGAAAAGTCAATGATGAAAGATAAGCATGGAATCACAGACACAGAGAAAAATGTGTTTTATAAATGAGGATAGCCAACCATGTCCACGCTGTGGAGATGTTGAATATGATTAGGACAAATAACTGTCCATACAGTAGGACTTCAACCTTTAAATTGCATCTATAATACACCAGTGATGAAACAAAGAATTATCCTTCCAACCAACATGTCTCTTACATGTTATCTCTCCAGTCTATTGTAGTGTTATTTGTTAGTTAATCTCCCAAAACTTGGAGAAAAAAGTCAAAAGAATATTTTTCTGCCTAGTTCATTTGAAACCCCACCCATTATAAAAGTCATGGAACTTTTTATAGGAAAACTGTAAATATAAGAAAGAGAAGATGAGTTTTTAAAAACTAGTTATGCAAACAAAAATTAGGTGAAGGACATAGGAATTAAATAAATCATGTGCATTCTGTCTCACCCCAACTTTGTAGCAGTTTGCTAGGGGCCTTTACTCTATATACTAGCACAGCTTTTATCAAGAAAAAAGGGCAGTTTTCTGTCTTCTCTCTCTTCTCAGCCCTACCTCATTATTCTACATGCAGATGTAGCAGTCTTTGGAGAAAAGTTTTTAGCAATGCCTTCTTTCTAAAATGGAAGCATTTTCCCTTCACGATTAGCATCTGTTTATAGAATTGTTCATATTTTCCTAATTAGATCCTGCATAGAAATGCAAAAGCTGCTATGTAAAAGGATAATGAATCTTTATTGCACAGTTGAAATCAGATTTGTGCAAAAGGCACTTTGAAAACAGTAATAAGCAGAGACATGTATTAAATCACCCAGATAAGACACCCTCTTTATATTTTCTATTTGTAAATGGAAATTATGACTAGCTAGTAGGTTCCATATGACATTTCCTATTACCAGCAAAGGTTTTTTTTAGCTTTGACCATAGAAGTTATCTAAATTCAAAAGCCTCTGAGAAATGATAGCCCTAAAAATATTTCTGGAAGGAGCCAAGACAGTGTGGAGAGGGCCTTTTGTCATTTTCCTTTGTCTGTGTTTCTGGTAGAGGCACAGGATGGCAAGTATTAAAAAAAAAAAAAGCCATTTGAAATAATCATGGTAAGTTTTAATCTGAAAGCCCACTGCCCATTTTGCATATTCAGTGACATTTTCTCAATCTTCTGATTGGGCTCCTTGAGAACTAAAATCATGTCCAAGCTCATCTTTTGTTTTCCCATTGTATGCATCATTTCATGGCAAATGCAGAATTTGTCCTAAACTGAACCCTTCTTCTGTGATTATGGCTTCACTGTCTTGGTAAGCTTCAGAAAGCTAAAGGAGTGGGAAGCACTGGGAGAAAGGGTAAGAAACATGGTCAGGTAGCCAGGAAAGCCAGTGTCAAATGAACTGCCAAGGTTGGCTATTGTGGCTGCTGGGCACTTTAGAGAGTGTCATGTGCCTCATATCTATTTTACTTTCAAAACTTTATGTAAGATGGCAGTTGCTCCTGGAATATGCTTAATATCTTTTTATTCTCAGTCATGCCAGACCATTTTAACATTACTAAAGAGAGAAAACCCTGTGTATTTCCTGCATCTAAAATGTATCTTTTCAACCTTCCTATTTTCCCTTTCTTCCTTTCCTCTTACTAGTTTTTCTCACGTTTTACAACCCCTCTACCCACTACCTTGACCTTTTTCTTTTTTCCCCTGCTTTAAAGAAAACTGAAGAGTTTCTTATTATAAGAGCATTACTGAGAACAAATTGAATAGATTTTTTTGGACAATAGAGTGTCAATTAACAACACAGACCTCTGAAAGAAGTCTTACAGTGTTGTACACTCCTAGCCTTTCCATGAAAGTGGAAAGACTTCATTTAAAGCTAGTTTTCTGGTGGCAGAATCTGAGCACTGCTGAATGATAACAAAAGGGAATGAATTGAAGCTAAATTTGGAGACCAAAAATACCAACATTTTTTACCTGCTTGAGCTCTTATTGTTTTCCCCATTTGCTGCCTTGTGCTTTCCCCACAATTTAGGAAGAGGAACTGGTTTTCTAAATTCATGACATCTGCTTAGCAGTTTCACCAACTAGTTGGAACTCACACCTCTGTTAGAATTCTTTCCTTTTCCCTCTGCTCCATTAGTCAGGAGGCTGGGACCAACCTCCTGAATCAATTTGCATATATTCCTGTTACCTAGCTCAAACGACATATGGCAGAGTGGAACAGTTGAATTTATTTCTGTTCCCGCAAATGAAGTTCACCTCAAAATGAACAACTTTGGAATTTGTTTTGTGATACAAAAGTACCTAGTTCCTTTTTTTGATAGGCAAAAGCAACACAACTTTTGCCGAATTATCACTCATTAATTACTTTAAAGAGAACATGGATTTACCTCCCCCCTTTTCCTGTTTATAATTTCTAGTAGGAAAAAGCAATGTATGTTGAGTCTTGAAACACTGCATCATGTAAAATGTCCATGTAGGCACACTTGACTGAAAATATCTTCAAGTCATTATTATAATTCAGTAATTTTATGACTATTATTATTTTTGCTTCCTAATTTCAATTGCTATCTAATTGTCTCAAAGTTAGGAGATCATGACATCATTCCAAGCAAAAAAGAAGATAGATGTAATAAAACAAAAAATAATTGAATCAATGTAAAACAGTACAAAAAACTATTTTAAATGCACTTCAACTTTGACTAATACTAATGTAGAAAAATAGTCCTTTTTGTGATAGTACTGGTGGCTTATTTTTCTACTCGCTTTCTTTCTTTTTTTCTCTTTCTTTCTTTTCCTACCTTCCTTCCTCTCTCCCTCTCTCCCTCCCTTCTTTCCTTCTTTTCTTCCTTCCTTCTTTCCAATTTTAATGGGGTTTTGTTAAGTTGCACAGGCAGTGCTTGAAATTGCAATCCCCCTGCTTCAGCCTCCTGTTGTGCTAGGGATTATAAGCATGCACCATTGTACCCAACAAATCATTTTATCATTTTAAGGAAAATTCTTTGCTGCCTCTCTTAGGGTGATCCACTGTGGAGTAAGTGAGCTCTTAGAAAATGTCTCTTAAGATGGGAAATAGTTTTCTTTGGATACATGTGGCATATTTTTTAATAAATCCTAGCAAGAGTCACATGTTAAAAGGGAAATAGTATGAGCTTTACACAACAGGCCTGAGTGTTTGAGTTGCAGTTTTATTTGTATTTGTGGAATGACGTTGAAAAATATCCTTACCCTAAATTACAGAATTATTATAATGGTAACACATATAATGGTAAGAAAAAACTGAAATGGCAGATATGAAAGTACTCATTATAGTACTAGGTACAGCATTGGCAATTGGTAGTCCATAAATATTTATGTCATTGCATTCCAAAAGATAACTGCTATACTCCCCAGGTTTGCATGATGCCCACAGAGGAGAATGGACTTAATTATGTATTTTCAGAATCTTTGAAATAGAGAGTTATTAGATTTGTCAGACAGTATACTGTATTTTTTCTTACCTTTTGATTTACAGCAGAAGGCAATTTGTTTTGAACTCTGTCCTCCAAATTGGTGGCTTAATTAAGCAAGTTTATTGACTGTCACAAAGGCTGTGGTTAAACCCTGGCAAGCATCATGTGACTATATTGGAATCTGAGCAAATAAAGGGAAAAGACAGGTTTCCACCCTACCTCATTTTTTCCCTTCTCTTTCTTCCCAAGCTCATTCTTGCACTGCAACATTTCACTTATAATCTGTTAATTAAATCATTTCACTCCATTTTATATAATTTTTAATTTAGCATTCATTTTCAACTTAGCTTTTGGCTTCATTTACTGATAATAAACAGCGTTGCATACAACACATGTTTCATAAAACACTCAGTCATACACATACAGATGCCAATAATTTTTTCCAGTATGTCAGGCACATTAAAATTAAAGGCAGCATCTCCCCTCACCCTTTCCATTACTGAATGTGCACCCTGCTTGAATAATACATACTTCCTGACAGTCAGCAATAGGCTAATATGTAAAAATTATGTGCAGCATGTCACTGGTACCTTTTTGAAAATTCATGGTTTTCCGGGACACATTCTGTAAAAGATTTCTGGAATGGTAGCTTTTATACCTTGGATCTGCACCTTTGGCTTAATTTCTATAAGCAAAAGAAGCTTTCTAGATCTCTATGAATTTATAACCATGTGCTCATTCTTGAGAAAAAAAAATTCAAGCATGGTATTCAAATTATTTCTTTTTAGCTTTATCTTTTGAATCATAGTCTGAATGTATGAGTATTATCTTTAGGTGACATCTAAAAGTGTCTGAGGCTTTGAATTCTAGAGTTTATGGACCACTTCAGAAAGATAGATACCTATTTTTGTATAGTGGTCCAAGTCCTTTTAATGTATCTCTTTTCTTTGTTCCTGTGTATTGTTTGACCCTTGCATTGAACAGTTTCCATGATTGCATGTAAATTAAGTTCTATTGTAGTACTTTTTGTTTCCTTGTACACCTGGCATCAAAGAGGATAACCTTGGTCATGCTCTTTTAGACACTAGCTAGTGAGTCAGCAAAGTTCACTGAGCATTGGCTCTGTGCTACACAGTGTGGTATATGCAAAATTGTGGTGATAATCAAGGCCAATATGGTCTCTTCCCTGATTAAGATGATATTCTAGTATAAAAACAAATGCATTTTACAATTACTGGATACACGAGGGAAAGTTGTGCAAAACCACTTCCCTAAGCATTCTAAAAGAGTATATCCAGGAGACCTCACCTTGTTTGGAAGTTTGGAACTCCATCCCCAGTCTGGCAGTGTTTAAGCTGAGGTGTGAAGGATGGCTGGGATTTTGTGAGGTGCAGAATACAGCAAGGAGGGACATTATATACCAAGTTCCTGTGGCTTTAGAGCAAATGGCTTATATTAGTCCTGAAGAAAGCAAAGGACAGAATACCATGAGGTTAGCAACTGATTTTACAAGATCATATATAGTCATATGTTGGTATTCAACTGCTTTGAAACTTGGTACTTGAAACATTTTGACACAAAAATTTTGTACTTGTACAAAATTTGTACAAGTACTGTACTTATTTTGTACTTGTACAAGCTAGAGCTTGCCAGCATCCATTATCTCCTGACTCACTACCCTTTTTAGCCAAAACAACTTATTTGGTGTTAACTACACCTCCCACAACCAATTAATGATGATTGCCAAGGTATCACTGTAATACCAAAGGAGAATGCTAGATTTCATTCTAAGGGCATTGATACCAGGAAAATTCTACATAGAGATTCACTGACTAAGAGTTAATTGTACTTAGAAAACCATCACTTTGTACAAAATGTTTGGCAGAGTGGTTGGAGCGACAGGTCAGGAGACCAAAACAAAGCAGGAGAGAGACGGAAACAACCTGCTAGCACTGGTAGCAGCAGTGTAGTGGGGATGGTAAGGAGTAGATTCAGAACTCCTCAGGAGTGAAGTAAATTAATTTCAGATAAATGAATAGAACTTTCAATCACTTGAATTTAAGAAAAAGGAAAACATCAAGAATAACATGACACCTAAGGTTCTGGTTTGAGTGGTTGGGTAGATGGCAGTAATTTTTCAAGTTGAAGGTGAAGTGATAGTGTGATACCTGTCTCAGAATTGCTGTCTGAATGTGAAGGCCAGAATTGCTGTCTGAATGTGAAGGCCAGAGGTCATAAAACACATGGCATAAAAATGCTTTTATTCAGAAATACTTTCTGTTTCAGTTGAACAATGGAATTTGACTCCTATAATAGTGTTTCTAATCTATCCTTTGATTGTTGTTTGCTGAAATTCTAACATAGCAACTCACAGGGTGGCTCATTGAGAATTTCTGAGATTGAAAAATAAATAATTTTAGAAATTCCTAGCCTAATTTTCTTTAGCATGTGTATTCTTGACTGCTAGTGTTGTGTTGTATGTTAAAAAGATCCTTGAATTTTCCTATTTGCAACTATTCAATCTGCCCCATACTTCAAATTGTGGATATTTTCTTTCTAGTCCCAATTTTCAGTATATACAGCTTTTGTAATATATTGAATCTGGAATGAGTGGCAGAAGGAAAATGTGAATGCTGAGCAGTACAGGGTTGACTTAACATCATCACCCTCTATTTGCTTACTGTTTTATGTCTTCCATTTTAAACACATGAGCCGTAGTGGGTGCTCCTAGTGCCCTGCCCACATTCCCATTTCTCTTTGCTTTACTTTGCTTGCTAGTCTCTGTATTCACTTGTCCATAGGGTTTATCCGATCATTGAATTCTGCCTTGTCTACTAGATAGGCAGGAAATAAAAGGGAGCTAATTCCTATCTGAGCAATGCTCAGCCAATGGCTAATGAGAGTTGTTGGGGAAATAAACCAGCAACCTTGCCTTTTCAGTGAGATAACTCTGAGAAGTATCTATTCTGCACTGGCTTCCAAAGTCTCCCCAGTGGGATTAATTTCTAGTTGCCCACGGTGCTAGTTGGCTTAATGGCACACAGTTATTCCCTACCTACTGTGTTTGTTTTACTTCATCACTTCCCTTCTGTTTTCCATTTTACTTCCTAAATAAACTTTTCAGGGCCTGCTTTTGAGAGAATCCAAACTGAGATAACCACTGTGAATTTTGGTTTCCTCATCTTTAGAATGATTGTGTTTGCTAGTTCATTGCTTTCCACTGGGCATCTATGTTATTCCTTTTGATTTTGTATCACTTGCTCTCACACCTATCATTTAAGCCAAAATCTTGTTATCTTGTTCTTGTTAGTCTGTTGATCTGAGCTTCTGAACTGTGTTAGAGCCCCAGGTGATGGGAAAATAAACTACAGAAGAAGCAAGTAGATAAATTACTCTCAGGACCTGTGCTTCACAGACAGGTTTGTGGGATGTGTTATGTATCTCTAAGGCAGAGTACCTTCAGCTTCCTGAATAAGGGAACCTTGTCTTGTTTTTTGAATCCTAAATATTTAAATTCTCACATTTGGATACTTAAGTAGTATGCTTTGCCACACTGATGAGGCCTTGAAATCCCTTTGGAGTCCTTTTGCACCTTCCTCCCTCTGTAAGATGCAGAATACCGTATCACAAAAACATTTTCCTGGGGTGGATAGTACTTTTGATTGTGTACAGAAATTTTTCTGTGAGACATATTTCATAGGCACATTTCCTTTCCTTTCCTTTCTGTTCCTTTCTCCCTTCCTTCTTTGCTTTCCTCTTCAGTTACTTCCTAGTTCTAGTTACTATACCATGTGGATCAATTATCCTGAAGTTTTCTTTGCATACTTCAGCTTTTATTAACAAGGCAAGAGGTTCCTTGTTAGACAAGAATATACTGGTCCATGGTATTTGTTTTCAGTCTTCTCAACAGAGGTGCTCCCCGCAAATTCTCTATCAGTACTCATGTAATGTAGGCTCTTCCACTATGGGTAGCCAATCTAAAGGTGGGGACTGGAAGATAAAGAATGTGACTAGGACTGACTGGATAGAATAATTTTGAGATTTACATGCAGAGACCAGTAAAAAAAATCTAACTGAAGAGAAGACACATTAAATGAGAAGTTCAATAGGCAGTTCTGGTTTAGTGCACATTGCTGAGTGGCGTACACACTCTATTCCTAGGCTCGTCCTAGTTGTCTTACCTCCTAATACTAAAATCCAAAAACTTTTACTTCCTGGAATCACAGCTAGGATTCTCAGTGTAAATTAGGTACACTTGATAAAGATTTAGAAGGTAAAAATGGGGCAGAGGTCACTCATTTGAGGCTTTAATTTCTTTTGTCTAAAAAGTAGCTTAAGGGGAAGATATTTCTGCAGTGGTGTTTCAGTGTCCTGAATGTTAAAGTCTAGACCCTGGATTGCCTCTTTGCTAGTGTACAGCTATGCAGTGATAACCAGTAGATGCTTAAAATCACTCTACAGCCTTTTCCTGTACATACATAGCCATGATAGTTTAATCTAAAGATTATTCATAGTACAAGATTAGCAGTTCACCGTAGATTTTTGCAACTTCAGCATAAGATTTGTTGTTATTGTTTTCTTAAATCAAGAACTTTTGTTTTTTCACTTAGTGGAAAAACTTTACAGCTCTTCTTTGGAATAACCAAATTGCCAGTATCACTAATCTTGCACTTTGGGACCCATTATTAAGTAACACGAGGGATCCTTTAGCATGCAATTCAGTATTGCGGTAATTACCCTAATAGCTACAGTGGCTACTAAGTGACTTAACAGACAGTTATACAGCACAGATATGTGGGACAGGAGAATGATTCACATTCCAGGCAGGGTAGAGTAGAAGAAAAGAAGATTTTATCACATTGCACAATTTAGAAATGAGTTATTAATTTCTGAAATTTTCACATAATACTTTTGGCCCATGTTTGGCAGAAAGCAAATTGAATAGGTCATATATTTCATTGTATATTGTACTGAAAGGTAAAACTGGAGTGTTTACATGGGTATGGGTTTGTTCCATTGCAAAGTTAAAAAATCCTAAATTAAACCACCTCAGGTCAGAAACTGTCTGAATTCTTAAATTCATGTGTTCCAACAATGGCATCTTGTCACTAGTAGAAAAAAGGCTACACTGAAACACTATCTAGTGATTTTTATAAGAGGCTGTTTCTCATATTAACACCTTTGTATTAGTCACTTTCCCATCACTGGGACAAAATACCCAATGCCTGAAATTTAAATAAAAAGAAATGTTTAGTCCGCAGTCGGCTGCTTCTAGGTGGAAACAGCAAGGTGGGAAGGCATGGTGGAGGAAGAGTCCTCAACTCATGGAAGCCAGGAGGCAGAAAGGGAAGAGAAGAGCTGAAGACAAGAATGGGCCTTTCTAGGTCACACCCCCAGTGAGCCCCTCCAGCCAGGCCTCTGAACTCACAGACGAATCCACGGATAAATCTAGTGCCCCTGTGATCTAGTCATCTTCACATGGGCTTGGGGGAGCATTTTAGATCTAAACCCCAACACTTTTGCTGTTGAAAATTTCTCAGTTTCTGATGATTGTTTTTTGACCTGAACTCCAATAGAGATGTGCCGAGGCAGATTTTGTTCTTTGAAGTCCTAGGCCCAGGGAAAAACAAAATGTATGAGAAAGGTGTTAAGATGCACTGCTAGCCTGTTACAGGTGTATGCTGCTCCCTAATCTAGTTTTCTACAAGAAAACAAAGCAACTTGTAATCAAGATACAAGGCAGTTAATGTTTTAGGTCTTCTGCTTCTGCTTCATAGAACTTTTCTTGGTTACTCTGTACATTTATTTACCGAAGACCAGAGTAGCGAGATAATTCCCTGTTGAGTACTATATCATTTGCTTTGAAGCAGATGACATTTTACTTTTCTTCCCACCACATAGATAAGGTGAACTGTGGCAAAGTGGAATGATTTGGCCACCCTTGAAAAAAAGGAGAAAGGAAAGATTTATAGCCTGGTGCTTCTCAGTTCCTTATCTTCAGTAATAAGAAAATGAGTGCCTAAATTGCTGGGGCACAGTGAGACAGCTGAAGGTTTGCACACTAGGGTAAGCCAGGGTTCCTGCCCTCAGGGTCTGTGATAGCCACTGAGGAGCACATTCCCACTTACTGTGTTCCATTCATTATGTTAATTTTCCACCAAGTCCCAAGCCCCACCTCCACCAATTATTTTTGTCTCAGCCTTCTAATTACAACATTATATGACCATTCAGACTGGTACTAATTAAATCATTACTTAATTCACAAAGTGTGTGACAATGCTAATGCTTCTTGTCAGCTGAAATTACAACATGGCACCTACTTCCTTCATTCTCAATAGAAGGGCCAGGGGTGGCTCCTTATGCTTCCTCTCTGATAGTTCCCTGACCCATCATCTGGATCCTACCTTCTTCTGAAAACACAAAAACAATGACAGGTATAGCTATGTGTACCTACGGTTCTTCACTATCATATAAAATCATGATTTTGAGGTTTTGTGGAAAGTGTCTTGATATTTAAGGAAAAATACTATTAAATTTTAGAGTAATATTTGCTACCATATTTTTTGTCATTTTGTTCTTTAAATTATTTTTAACAGAGTAAAACTAGCTTGTCTCTTTTTTCATTTTTAAAACAGATTTGTTTTCTGCTCAATTAGACTTGTGATCACAAGAACACAAAGTAGTATTTTTCTCCTTCTGGAGAGAAACACTGTATGACGGGCAAATTGTCAGGAATAATTATACCAAATGATGGAATAAAATCCAATGGAAAACATCTCTCTTGCTAGTGATACATTTTTATTTAAGACACAATGAGCATCAAGCACATTTATGACAAGGTGAAATTGACAAGTGGCCCTCTGCCATGATTTTATTTTTAATTGCTAGTAAACTAATTAGCCAGAACAACATGTTGTATAACCCACAAAACTGTCGCATATGCATTCTCAATAAAAATGAGATAAATGACATGGTTCTCCTTCAAGAGTTAACAAAAAAAAAGTTTTACAATTCTCTGTCTAGACGTCACAGAGAAAGGCTTTACTTTACCGATGCTTTGAGATTTAAACAGGAATTAAGAACAATGAGTTTTGTTTTTATTTTCAACACCAAATTTTACATCAGGCTAGCAAACTCCTTCCTCAAATATATTTAGGTTTCAAATAGTTGACTTATAAAAATCTGAGATTTGCGCTGCAGGACTAAGGCTGAAAATCCACCAATAATGACTTCTCTAGTAGAGGGGTGACAAACCTTTCCTGAAAATATTTTTGACTTTACAAGTCATTCAGTCTTTGTCATGACTACACAACACATATTATAGTGCATCGGTAGCCAAAAAAATGCAGCAGTAAAGCAGTGTTCCAATAGAATTATTCTTAACTCACAGGTTACTAACTCAAGTATAATCCTCAGTGGAATAGATTTAGCCCAAATGTAGTTTCCCACTTTTGCTCTTGTACCTTAGTGGATGCCAGACAGAGTTACGAATTTCTTTAAATTTTGCTGTGTGTCAAGCAGAGTGCTCAGTGCTGAGAGATATTCACAGTCAAGTCTGTTAAAGAGGCTTATAACTGTGTTGGAATGGACATATAGACAGGACTGAGTTATACAGTATTCAAAGTTAAATAATAAAGGTCATTGTGTGATAAAAGCCACTACAAATTGAAAAAAAAGATCATTTCAGCTGAATAAAACACCATTGAGTCTACTTGGGTAAGGTCAAAATGGCAGGAAATCAACTGGACTCAGTTGGATAAGGCTGTGAACCTTGAGCTTTCAGGAGCACTATACATTTTGGGGGACAGAGGCTTAAGATGGTGAAAATGTGTTATTCCTATCATTATTCTTTTCTCACATTCCTTCCCACATCTTACTTCATTAGGAATATTTCAAAATATCACATAACACTAAATAATTTTACAATTGATACCCAAGTAATCACCACCTAGATTCTACCATTAATAATTTGTTATACTTTTTAGATAATATGTCCCTATCTTACTTCTCCAGTTTATTTTTTTTAACTTATCCCAAACTATTTCAGACATAAGGATACTTTCTTATAAGTACTTACACATACTAACTAGAATTTAATATTAAGTTACAGGTTGGTTTTCTCTACATGTAACATTTACATACAATTACGTGTACCTACATTAAATGTACCTTCTCTGAGATTTAGCAAGATTCATCCTTTGTACCCTACATCTCTATTAAGATATGCCTAGTTGCTGTCACCACAGAGTTTCCTTCCCTTCAGTCCTTATCCCCAGTTCACCCCAGAGGAACCAATGCTCTAATTTTTTGTGCTTTAGATTAGTTTTGCCTATTTTAAGATACTTACAAACAGCTGCATATAGACTGTATCATTTGGTATTGGCATTTCAGCATTATATATTTTGCCTTTACTTGCTTGGCATAGTATTGTTAAAAGCATAAAGATCTAAATTTCCCCAGGTGAAAGTATATTCTATTTTTCTTTTTTTCTTTTTTTTTTTTTTCTGGTACCAGGGATCAAACTTGTGACCTCACGCTTACCAGGCAGGTGCTTATGCCACTGAGCTAAATCCCTGGCCCTGAAAGTATATTCTTTAGTGCTGCTGTCTGATGTTCTATTAATAAAAACATAAAAAAACAATTTTGGCCAACTATATATGTATATGTAACCTTCCCTAATTATTAAACTCTCCTGGATTAAATTTAGTCACATTAAGCATATCTTTAATATCCACAGTGCTCCAAAATTTTACATATTTCATGCTATTTAATTAAAATTTTGCAAAAGATACATCTTGTTTTCACAGAAAGCAAAATGAGGCAAGAAATTGAAGGAGTTAAGTGAGCATGAGGTAAATTGTCAATAAATTTTTGTCAATTTTTCACCTTCCTTAAAAAATACAGCAAGAAAACACTTAACATTTTTTAACCTCTAATTGTTGCCACTGTGGTTGTCAGTTGAGGAATGAAAATTGCAAAAGATGGTGTTTGACAGGTGAATATATTGGAGTTGCTCATGATGTGTTTTCCTATTAAAGAAGAGGCAAAATGTAGGTGGAGATGTTCACCAGGAAGATATAAAATTGTTCTTGTATAGAAGAGGGAAAAAATTGGGACCGCTTTTAATAATTATGATTAAAGTGTGAACGATTTTTTTTCCTATGAAGTAATAAAAAGTGTTACAATCAGAGACTAAAGGGTGATCCAGTCTTTAGTACAAGGTTGTTACTGGAGAAGCAACATTTATTGAAGGGCCTCAAGATACTTCAGGAATGCCAAATCATTAAGCCACTGAACTTTGCTGCAGTGTTAGAAAATTACTCCATGTGTAGTATATTTCAAGGTTCTACTACCACTTCTGAGAATACCATGATACATGGAGGAAGCATATGTGATACATGTTAAAAGAAGAATTGCCGTTTATAGTAGAAATGTTCTTATTTATAATATCCAAGCCAGTTTATGAAGTATTTGAATGTTCTTTCCTCTGCTCTTTACCTGGAAATGTGCATTATTATTATTTTTCCTAGTTACTTTATTATCTTTAAGTGATAACCATATGCATTTATGACATGCAGAAAGAAAAACAGGAAACTTTTACTATTATTTGTGAAGTAGTGTTTGTAGTATTTTAGTTCACACTCCCTATACTTGGTCTTTTTTGTAGGTGTGGTCCTCCTTGTTAGTTGAAAGCCTATGTTTCTTCTTACTAGTTTTAGAAGCTTCTTTCAACTAAAAGATTTCCCTTTTTAACAACTTCTATATTAATTGCTTGGATTTAAGAAAGAATTCTGCCCCTCCACGCCTTTAAAAAAAATTAGGGCACCAACAGAATAGTCATGTTGGTGTGTCCTTTTGAGCTTACTATGTCCAGATGCAAATGGAAACAATAAAATATATTAGTTTTGCAGTGTTGTAGTTTGTCTCTCTTCTTAATTTCTATTGAAATAATTTTTAAAAGTCAAGTAGGAGATCTCTAAAATATTGGACTGCAATTACTAGGCTACAAATTTTCCTGAAAAGTTCCTAGAAATGTCCTTTTTAGAGCCTAAATTTCTGTTAAAGTGTTCTTGACGAGTAATCATCTTGCCCTAATAGGAGCTGAATTCATCCATGACCTAGATGCTTTCTCATATAAAAATTCACAATCCACTTTGGTACTTCAGATGTTGAAACCATACAGAATTCTACAAGGCAGCTGCCACTGAATCTTGCAGATTTGCAAATGACTAAAGAGATATTGGCCCTGAAACATTTGTACAACATTCAGTTGTAGTTGACAGTTTATTGATTAACAATCTTACTAATGACAATGTTATTAGCAATGACTAAGCATCAGAAACATAAATTATTATACAAGGTATTAATTTATGCATGTTTTAGGATGCCTGAAAAATTATTTGACTAATAAGAATGATTGTATTACAAATGTTTTCTGCTTTTTCCCTAAATTATTACCAACATAAGATGGCTATGTTCATGTAATTTCTTTTCTCAATTTGGTTCAAGACTTGTATAGCTCCCAGTGGTAGATTTTGCAGTTGTATTTCATGATTAAAGTGTCCATCAAAACCTTACAGTTGGTAAACAGTATTAAAAATCCATCTACTGACTCTGTAAACTCTTCAGAGAGCTGTAAGTTCCAGGAAAAAATGGAAATATTCTAATTAACCAAAGAAGGACTAATCAAAGTAAAGCAACTAGTTTATTCAACTGAACATGTAAATGTCTATTCATCCATGACTCGGCTGGACATTTTTGACATCTATTAAAGCTATTCTTTTGCTTGCAGGACTATAAGCTGTTGTTCAATAGGGAGCTGAATCGTGTAGATTATTCAGCTACTTTAAAGAATTAAATGTTACAGATTTATTTTCTTAACCTCCTTTCTGCTGGATTCAGGGCATTCAAATAAGGCAACTTCTTCCATGAAGGTTTGCAGATTTGGACAGTTTTGTTCAATTGAAAAATAACTAAGTTAAGTCACTTGCTGCCACCTTTTTCCTGTAAAGGGATTTTGTCTTTATTTCTTCAACACAACATTTAATAAATGCTTACTTTACTTTGGCACTATGATATGTGTGTTGTATATAGTATATAATTTATTCCTTATAAAATGGTCTCATTGTTTTATCCATTGTATGAAGAAAACGTAGAGGCACAGTATGGCATAGTGCTGTAAGTAACAGAACAGAAAATGAATTCAAACCTCAAAATATCCCTTATGATATGACAAATTTAAATTATGCCAAAGGTGATTGACATTTTAAAAAGTTCTTCAAGTGAATGCATCCTTGTAAGTAGACATTAACCATAGCTAAAAAATGTTGAGATGAAGGTAATTTCCTGAGATTTTATCACCATTAAGACATTTAAAAACATAAAACTCAGATTTTATGAATTAGTAATATTCTTATCTCTCCTTTTTTAAAAAAATTTTTTGAGACTGGATCTCACTATCAGGTTGGCATTGAACTCACTGTGTAGCCCAGGCTGGCCTCGAACTCATGGTGATCTTCCTGCCTCAGCCTCCCAAGTGCTAAGATTACAAGCATATGCCACCACACCCAGTTCAATAACATTGCTGTCTTGAGACATTAAGCTAAATATATTCAATACTTTTAATACAGCCTCAATGCATATAGAAAGCATAAAAATTATTTTAATTTTAGGTTATGAAGATAAATAGAAATTTATAACAATATTTATATTTGCCCCATAAAAACATAAGTATATGTATTGCATAAAATTCACCCATACGGAGTATATATTTTAAGGACTTTAGTCAATATATAGAGTTGTGTAAAGATTACAATAATTCATTATTAGAACATCATTTCACAGAGGTTTTATTAGCATTCCATCCTCTGTAATTTCTTAAATGTGAAGCCTCTAGCATTAATTTACAGTCTTTCATTTTTTAAAAGTGCTTTTATAGCACTAATGTAGAAGTTAATTTCAATGTTATTTTAATTTTCATTTAATCCAAAATTATTTTTAATTTTTCTTCCTCGTTTCCTGTTATCTACCTTTTAAATTAAAATTATTTTTAATTTATTTTCTGATCCATTAGATAATTTGAATCTGATGATTCATTTAAATATATTTCTCAATTTCTGAAATGCCTTTCTGTTACTGGTTTCTAATTATTAATACAAAAAATGTACTTTATGTAATTCCTTTTGAAATTATTGATACTTATTTTTATTTTTTACACATCATTTTTTTTCTTCTTTTGTGGCCTCGCATGTGATTTATCCCAGATAATGTGTTGTATGTGCTTGAAAAGAATGTGCAGTGGACAAATTTTTGGGTCAGCTGATCTGTTTGCTTCAGGTCAGTGTCTTGATTTGTCATCTGGGTGTGTTATCCATTATTTAGACTACTATATTCAAGCTTCCACTTACTACTGTTGAGTTGTTTTTCCCTTTGATTCTGTTAGGCTTTGCTTTTTGGAAATGTATATTCTTTTTGAATTGATGTAAATAAATATTTATTTGCTATATCCTCTTGTTGACCTGACCCTTTTTGTTATTTTCTGTCTTTGCTTCTACTAACATTTTTGGTTTAAAATGTGTTTTGTCTGATAGTATAGACACTGCAGCTCTCGTTTATTGTTTATATCTTAGTCATTTCTATTTTGTTATTAAAATTAAATTTAATTAAAATTATTAATTAACTTAGTTTTTGTGTTTGAATTGGAAGTGTTATCTTCTAGCCAGGTGTAGTGGTGCACGCCTGTAACCCCAGCACTTGGGGGGCTGAGGCAGGAGGATCGTTGTGACTCCAAGACCAGCCTGAGCTACAAAGTGAGCCCAAGGCCAGCCTGAACCCTATAGCAAGACCCTATCTCAAAAAGACACACATACACATACACACACGCCCCACAAAAAAATAAAGAAGAAAAAAAGAAAGTGTATTTGCTACAGAGGACATACAGTTTGGATCTTTTATTTCCTTAAATTCAGCATTAACATTCTTTTATTTGGGAGTTTTTAATATTGATGTGATTGGATTTCTCATTTTGATTTTAAAACACAATCTGTATCTTTTTTGTTCTACTGATTTTCTTTTCCCTCTTATATTAAATAAATATTTTTCTAGATGATTTTAACTTTTTTTGCTTTTTCCTATGTTTTTAATTTTGTCTATGTTGTTATTATAGTTTATAGTACATATCCTATCATACTACAATTTATTGTACTTTAATATACCCAAAGTTTGTTTCAATATAGCTCATCACCTTCCCTTTATAATTGTGATATTTGAGTTATAGCCTGGTGTATTAAAGAAACTATAAACTGCATTCTGTATGATCTTTCTATAGAATATTATCCATAGCACAATTTTATAATTACTGTTTTATGCATTTATCATTTAAAATAATTTAGATAAAAATAATCTCAAAATATAAACTCTTATATAATTACCTTTGCTAGTTTTTTGAATTGCTTCATATGGTTATAAATTACTGTTTTAATTTTGTTCACATGGTTATAAATTACTGTTTTTATTTTGTTGCTGATGCAATTTTAGGGTGCAGGTATTTATTTTTTATTGTTTGTATTTTTATCTTTAAAAGTTTTTTAATAGTGCATGTTTGGAATACATAATGGATACATTCACCATGGGGAACTGGTCTATATACAGATCGCATCTTTTTTTATCTCTTTCCCCCTCTTCTCCCTGTCCTCTCTATCCTTAGAACCTCTTCCCACCTTCAAAAGTTCTTCCTCCTTGTTTTCTGTTATCTACCTTTTATTTTGGTCTTTCTTTGTACTTTGGGTTCCTCATATAAAGGAAACCATATTTAACCTTCTGTGTTTGACTCAGTTCACTTATTCTTATGTTTTCAAGATGCATCCATTTTCCCAGTTACATACAGTACTACTATATAATATGTATAATAGTATATGCAATAATAATATAAATATATAGACAAAGTAAATATTGACAGAAAGTAAATATCTACTAACATCATTAACAATATGAGTTCAACAATAACAGCATTTAGTGAGTTAAGTATCTAGAAGACTAATAAAGCTTAATTGTAGTACTAGTGAAAAAATGGGATTGGGTAAAGGAAAACATGAAGAAGTAAAATTTGAAAAAGAAAGGAAGAGGAGAAGGAGAAAAGTAAGATAAACAATCCAATTAAAGAATAAAATAAAGTTAATAGGATTAGATAAAAATTTTTAAATAGGAAAATAATGAAGAAAATAAAGCAAAGAGAAAATGAAAGGGAAAAAAGGAGAAAACAATAGCGCAAAAACAAAAACAAAAACAGAGGTGAGTACAAAAAATTCCTCCATGTGCTGAGTATTTATTTTCTTTCCAGGTCTTCTAGTATTAGAATCTTCCAGGGTTGGGGGAAGGATAGTAAGTTATACCTACAGCCTGTTTTTTTGTTTTGTTTTGTTTTGTTTTGTTTTGTTTTAATTTTAAAGAAGGTAAAACTAAATCTAACAAAACAGAGCAAAGCAGATCAGGAGAACACAATGTAAGCGACAGATTTCAAAGCAAGACAACAGGAGATCAGCAGTGGCTACCATAATGTCTCTTGTTTTCTTCTAAATAGTTGTTTGTATCTTCCCACACAGTGAATTCATACAAACAAAATAGTATAAAACTGATCAAAACAGAATGATGAAGGCCTTACCTACAGCCTGCTGTTTCCACATCCATCTGTGTGTGTGTGTGTGTGTGTGCGTGTACACACGTGTGTGTCCTGAGACCTGCCTCACCTTTGCTGCCAGGCAGAGTCTTATCAGTGGTGTAGTTTCTATCCTAGGGCTGTATTCACTCCAGCAGCTCTTAGTGTCCAAGTCACTGTGTGCCTCAGGTCTCTGCCATCTCCACTTAGCTCCTTGGTTTGTGTGCTTGAATTGCACTCCTATTGTGTCAGGACCCCTATGTACACCCTGAGGTGTGGCAGCTCTCCAAGCCAAAGTGAATCCCTGATCACATTGGCATTTGGGGGAAGCAAACAGACCACTGAGCTGCATGCTGGATGGTAGGAATGAGGAGAAGTGAGCCCAGCAGTCTGCTGGATTTAATGCCAGCAGTTTCAGACCCAGCCTCCTGAGGAAGACCACACATGACCGGCCAGATTTCTCACCCAGAAGGCAGGACCACTGCATCCTTCCTTGCCTAAGCTCACCATTGCTTAAACTGCTCAGAGGGTCTGTTCAGGCCTGCCCATCTCCATGATGTGTCTTGTGGTAGCCTTTCACCAAGCCACTTTGGTAGGGTGGCTCCAGAAATCCTGAAATGCAGTTTTTCTGTGCCTTCTGATTCTTAGAGCAACTCAAGCTTAAATAATTAAACCTTTCTCCAAATGGCTCTTGATTATATCCCTCTCTTTTGTAGGCACTGCGTCGAATGTCCCTAATTCAACCCTAGCTTGCCATTTAGAGTGAGTCACTTTCAGAGTCATGATCCATGGTTCACTGATGCTGAGAAGGACAGAAGAAAGCAATGAGCTTATTTATGGCACCAAGGAAGCAGTGACTGGATGAAGAGCCAGCGGGGAAAGGGAGGGTGGAGGATTAAATGTCATCTCCATAGTCACACTCCTGTGGCTCTTTTCTTCCTACTAAGCACCACCTGCTAAATAACGATTAATCGTTGAATTTATCAGTGGGTACTCCATCTATTTTTATAGATGTAGAAATTTTGATTGACAATAATTTATTTCTTTAAGCACTTGAAAGTGTTCTCCCAGTTTCTTCTGCCTTCCATTATTTCTGATTAGAAGTCAGCAATTAATCTTACTTGTTTCACTCACACATGATGAGTCGTTTTCCCTTGATAGTGCTAAAGTCTCTTTTGTTCTTCTTTCAGCAGTGTCATCTGAAGTGTCTAGATGTGACTCTTTTTGTCTTTATCCTGCTTGAAATGTGTTGAGATTCTTGGATATTCTAAATTAATGTCTTTCATCAAATATAGGGAATTCTGACTATTGTATTCCTTAAAAATTGTGTTTTACATCTTTCTCTTCTTTGTTTTTTGAGCTCTACCATGTATATTTTCTGTGCTATATATTATGCCAAAGGTTCCTAATGCTGTTCTTCAGATTTAAAATCTGAATTGATTTGTCTTCAAATCACTTCTGCCTCCTCAAATCTGCTGTTGTGGTTCTCTAGGAATTTTTCATTTTGAGTTATTGTAGTACTGAATTTCAAAATTCTTTTTGATTCATTTTTAGAATTTCTGTTCTCCTTTGTTGATATTCTGTATTTGATAAATCAGAACATTTTTTTCTTTAATATTTAAACTTTTAGGAGGTTGGGTATCTTTAAAAATATTAAAAATTTATAATATGTGATTTGATGTCTTTTACATCTGGGCCTCCTAGAGATTGTCCTGTCCTGTCCTGTCCTGTCCTGTCCTGTCCTGTCCTGTCCTGTCCTGTCCTGTCCTGTCCTGTGTTATCCTGTCCTGTCTTGTCTTGTCTTCTTTTATTCAGTACTGGGCATTGAACCCAGGACCTTAGTACTGAACTACATCCCCAATGCACTCCTCCTTTCAGTCAGTGTCTTACTAACTTTCAAAATTACCAAGGCTTAACTGAACTCGTGATCCGCTTGCCTCAGCCTACCAGAGTTCTGATATTACAGGAATGTGCCACTGTGCCTGGCTAGAAAAGATTTATACTGATTGCTTTTTTCCTTAGGCACTAGTGAATTTTTATTTTTGGTGTCCCTTTTTAGTCTTTCTTTATCTCTATCCTAGTGAAACCTGGACATTTTAGATAATACAGAAACTCTGTTCTAGTTTTCCCTTTTCACATATAGGTAGAGTAGTGATTATCTTGATTTATTTTTCTCTTTTAATTTGTATTATGATCTACCAACCTACCTGAACCAATTCTCTTTTTTTCCAGTTTTTAAAATGCATACTTGCAGTGTGTGATGATTATTACATTCATCATGCTGAAGGGAATTTACATAACTCTTCTTCATTCTTATCTTCCCCTTTTTTCCTTCCCCTTCCTTCTAGGCCTTGGTCTCCTTTCCCTTTTGCAAAAAAAAAAAAAAAAAAAAAATCTATTTTCCTGTTTCCTACCATCTGTCTTTATTTTTTTCTCTTTAATTTACTTATACTTTGGATTTGTTATACAGAAGATACGATTCAATAGTATCTGATTTATTTTACTTAATGTTGGTCTCAATCAAGGTGCATCTGTTTTCCTACAAATGGCTCATTTGGCTTTGTAGAAGAGTAATTCTCCATGTTGAATAAATGCCATATTTTCTTCATGTATTATCTATTTATAGACATATAGGTCACTTGCAAGATTTTCCTATTACAAGATATGATGCAAAATATTGAGATGATGCCTCTGAACACTGTTTGACACATTGGGTACACACATGTCTCTGTAAAGTGATGTCTTTAACTCTTTTGGAAGATACCTAGAAGGTGAATAAATGAGCTGAATGGGATTTCTCATTTTAGTTTTTTGAAGAATCTCTATACTTATTTCCATAGTAGTTGTACTGGTTTACATTCCCACTAACAGTGTAGAAGGGTTTCTTTTTCCCTGCAGCTTCATCAGCATTTGTTATTATTTGAATTTTGATGCTGGCCCTTCTTTCTGGAGTAAGATATAATCTCAGTGTTGTTTTAATTTGCACTGCTCTAATAGCTAACAATGTCAAACATTGTTTTATGAGCTCTAACCTGTATAATGCTGTGTTTATTTTTTCATTCTTTTTTTTTTTTTTGGTACTTCTTCTGCTAAATGTTTATTTATTTTGCTGACCTATTTTTAATTGGGTCTTTCATTTTGGAAAGTCTGATTTCTTAGTAATTCTAGATAGAATTCAATTCTGTTCAATTTGTAGGTAGTTAATTTTTTCCCATTATGTAGATTGTCCCTTCACTCTTGTTTCCTTTGCTGTGTGGAAGCTTTTTAATTTGATATAATATCACTTGTAGATTCTTGACGTTTTTGGTGCAACTGGGCAATGTTCTGGAGTACGTTTTCTTCTTGATTTGTGGCTGCTTTAATTGCTTTATTGAGTTCTTCCTCCTCAACTGCCACTTACGTACTTCTAGACATCACCAGTAAGTCAAAATAGCTTAGTGTTCAAACTGTGATTAGAGGCAGTGTCTCAACACTTTTCCACCCCCAAGTCACTAAGTCTTTTGTATTTTTTAAAAATGTATCCATCTGAGATAAATAGGACTTTATCAAGGTGCTCTGTTATTTCCTGGATCTCCCTATTAAATTTAATATATTGCCCGCTTTTATCAGTAATGAGATTCCAGCTGCCACATTGCCTTTCCTGATTGTGTGCCATTGGAATCACTATTGTTTCTGACAGTGCCCTTTCTATGTTATGCTCCAGAAGAAATTTGTCCTTTTCAATAGCATGAGTTTATCTTCAAAATTTACTGCTCTGCCAGTAACTTCTTCACTGTGGAGCTGATATGGGGTGGGGACTTGGAGTAGCACCTACTAAAATAGGTAAAAGCTATGGACTCCCGCTGTTCTTTTTGAGGGTCAGTAACTTTCTTGAATATTCAATACTCGTTGATTTATGCCTCTGATAAATTTCCAATGCCTTTTCATGGCTGTTTTTGATAGATTAGTCTGGTTTAGTTGTTTATTTTTGTGGGAAAGATTTGCCAAACTCATCATTTAACCATTCAGGGAGTTTTTGCAATAAAATAAAAACCTTGAGGTTTTTATTTTTTAAAAATATATGTATTACAAAGTACACTCATTCTAATTATACAGTAAATGCCTTTTTATATATGAAAGTAATTTTTCAGTCACCACTTAGGTTAAAACATAGAAAATATCCAGTATCCTTTAAGTTTTCCCTCCTTGTCTCTACTCTCATCCTGGAATCTGTCTTCAGAGTAAATTTTTCCCACCCCAAAATTCATATGAATGAAAATTTATAGTATATATCTTCTATATTTAACTTCTTTCACTTAACATGGTATCTTCTGAAATGTATTCATGTTTTTGTGTTTAAGAGGAATTTATTTTTTACTGTTATGTAATATTCTATTTTTTGATGTGAGACAGTATTTTTGTTGTTAGACGTTTGAATTATTTCCATTTGGAGCTATTATTAATCAATATGCCATTAACTTAATTTCTGTGTATTTCTCTCAACATATGTGTGTACAATTCTAACATCAACAACAACATAATGATAGTATAATTTGGGCTCTTGTTTTATTTTTTTAAATTTTATTTTATTAAAAAAGGGTAAAACTAAACATAACAAAACAGAACAAAGCAGATAAGAAAACAATTTAAGTGACACAGATTTCAAAATAAGCCAACAGGAGATCTACAGTGGCTACCATAATGTCTCTTGTTTTCTTCTAAATGGTTATCTGTATCTTCACACACAATGAATTCATACAAAATAAAACAGTATAAAACTTACCAGAACAGGGTGATGAAGGCATTACAGGCCTTCAAAACCAGACAATATGAAAATTAAAAATGGCTGCCATAATATCTCTTGTTCTCTTCAAAATAGTTGTCCATACCTTCATGTATGTTGAAATTAAACAATACAAAACAGACTAAAACTACTCTGATCAAAGAATAGAAGCATTATTGGATTTCATAGCATGATGGTAGGAAATCAGCAATGGATACCATAATGTCTCTGTTTCTTCAAAATAGCTGTTTATTTCATCATGCATAATATAATCGATCCTCATAAACTGTTTAGGAGAAGTTCTAGGCATGTATAAGCCTCTGTGTGTATACCTATCCTTTCTGCATTAGAGGGAAAAATAAAACAAAACAAAACAGATTACTAGAAAAATAAGAAACAAGAAAGACAAATAAATAACAATAGCAAAGTGGGCTCTTTTGTTTCAAAATTTAGCATTATTTCAAGTGTTTTGGTTCTGTCATTGTCATTACAAAGACCATTAACATTTTATAGTGTTTTTTAGTTGAGTGTAGTATAAATTATTCAGCTTTTTAGAAATCAAAAGCTTGTTTTAAGAATTAATCATGACAATGGAGGTAGCAGTTGGTGATCAATAAATAGTTATTTGTACTGCTGGTCTGCACTTGTAATTGCATCTAGCCCTAAGGCTGAAGCAGGAGTTTCCCAAGTGAAAGGCCCACCTGGGCAATTCAGTGAAAACCTATTTCAAATTTTAAAAAAACAATAAACAAAGGGCTTGAGATCTAGATTTATGCAAAGACCCTTGGATCAATTGCTAGTACTAAATAGTTTTTCAGTGTTCTTAATGAAAAACCTTAAAATTATAAATTTTATAATTCAGATATAATTCAAAGCTAAATGGAGTGTATTGGGGTTTTTTTGGCCCCTATAAATTTTCCATAAGCTTGTGAGATACAAATATAAATAGTACAGTTTTTATTATACTACAGAAGCACAAGTTATGGAGTCATAAGTTTTCAAAATATGCATATGAAATATTCATGTATATTTATATGTGTATATGTGTCTGTTATACTGGATTAAGAAAAACACTTATAGTAGCATTGTGTGTAAAAAATCCATGTAACCGTCAACATGTATTTTAAAGCACTTGTGTGTAAGGCTTGTGACGTTGCTTTGCTTTCTCGTTTATACCTTCTGTCTCCTGTCAGCAGCACCCGTCACTTATGCTCAAGCTTGAGTATGCCATGGTCCTTATGTGTCCTGAGACTTAACTACACATTATACTTGGAAATTTTTTTTGCTGTGGGAAATAGCAAAAATTCACCAAGTGTTTACTTTTAACCTTCAAGTGGCTTGTTTTTCCCCTTAAAAATGGTGCAGGCTTCTGTGGGTAACCTAAGCTGTGAAGAACATAGGGATATGTGAGAAGAAAGAAATAGCTGAGTGAACCTTACATACCTGTGACTTTGATTCCATGTATTCTGAGTTTAGAGATTGAATTTCAGGCATATAAATTTTTCAGTATTGAGCTAATCCTTAGGCTTTTCTCTGATACATTTTTTCCATTAACATCTCTATATGTTTCATCTTTATGTTCATATAGTTGAAAAAGAGGTCTAATTTTAATGGACATTCTCTTACTTATTTTTTGATGCTAAAACTATTCCCTTAGGGTCCTAATCAGGTTTTAAACTATGAAGAAAATCCCTAAGGATCACTGTGGCTGAATTTCTCATAAAAGGAGCATTTAAGATAGACCTGTCTTAAATCAGGCATAAAATAAGTGGCCTTAGAGCGTCTTACTAACTTTTGTGCAGTGGTAACATTTGTTCAGTGTCTGCTAGTTCACATTATCTGGCCATCATGGTAGTATATATGTACACTTTTAAAATGTTCAAAGTTTGAAGAGAAAAAGTAAACTCATATTCTGAAGTAATCACAGCTGGATACCATCATACAGCCTGTTCCGGTTAGTCTTAAGTGTCAGCTTGACTGGATTAAGAGAAGACTGGAGAGGCAACTGGATCATAGGGTACTGTACTTATCACGGGATGAGTCCACTGATGTTTATGGCTGAATGTTCTGTTCAGAGTGCATTTGGATGATATGAGTTACTGGGAGGATGTATCTCATACTGGAGTTCTTTTGCTATGCTCTGAACCGGTTACCAGTTTTGTTCCAACAAGATCTTCCACCATTATGTTACTGCCTTGGAGCACACTTACCATGGACTGAATCCCTCAGTCAAGAGCCAAATAAACCATTTTCTCCTTTAAATTGCATATGTTGGGGCTGAGGGTTTAGCTCAGTGGCATAAGCACCTGCATATGTTAGGTATTTTATCCCAGCAGTGGGAAATAACTAACATCATAGTTTTGTTTTGATTTTGTGGTACAGAAAATTGTATCCCAAGTATCCTTGCATTACTCAATCACTGAAGTATATGCCCGGCCCTCCCCATATTTTTATCTGGGACAGGGTCTTGCTAAATTGACCAGGCTTCCTTCTCTCAGTATCTTCCTACCTGAGCTTCCTGAGGAGCTGAGATTGGAAGGCATGCAACACCATGCCCAATCTCAGTGCCATGGTTTTATTGGTAGGAATTCCAATTAAGGGAGGGAGTCTTGAGTCATATTTGAGGATCAGAAGTCATAGATTTATTTGTTCCTGCAGTAAGCTGTGCTTTTCTGATACTTTGGTCATTGCTATAACTAACATATATGAATTAATATTTGGAAAATTAAATTTAATTATAATTTATTTATACCCCAGAATGGATCTGAATAAGGTCGGGCACCTGCCAAGCTTTTTTTTAAATCATGGGATCACTTTATTTTTAAAATTAGTACTTCTTAATGTGATTCACATTTATATATATATGATCCCTTGTGAAAACTTTGTTAATTTCCTTCAATTATTGTGTGATCTCTGTATTTCCTTTTACATTGTATCACTCTGCTGCCAAATAATAATTACAAGCACCTATTACACATTTATATATACCAGGTGCTGTTCCAGTTAGTTTTCATGTATTTCTTATGTGCTGTTCTTAACTGTTACTTTTATCTACAGTTTATAGAGAAGGAAACTGATCCTATGTTAGTCTCTTCTCTCTCAGTTCATAAGACTGATCTTAGGAAAATCACATAAGATAGATCATGTAAGCCCATGCTGCCACTTACCAGCTCTCACTCACTCTCTGATCCGGCCTGCGGATCAATCCGTGAGTTTTCCCCTGGAGGAAGGAAAACGGGGCGGGGGGCTGGGTAAAGAGAGAGAGACGGAGACAAGTTGAAGGTTCCCAATCAAGCCTCGTTTATTGAAAAATGTTCCTGGCTTATAAAGAAGTGGAGGTGGGAAGTTATGGATAGGTCACCGTCATTTCCTGGGTCGGGCGGGAGAGGATCCTGGGAAATGTAGGCTGACACACCGGATGCCCACAGGAGGGAGAGATGGAGTAGCAGCCGTGAAGCTATCACACCACTCCCTACATCTCCTCCCTTATCACTTTATAGGAGTATGGCAGGCCCTGTGAGGACAGCGCCTCTCTTGGGTCAAGGACTCTTCATATGAACCCAACCAGGCCTTACCCATCATGGGCCTGCAGGACAGCAATTGGTCCTGTGCCTGTCTTAGGCGGCCGGTGGTGTAACATATGTGTCCTAGTTGCCCGTCTCTGGCTGCCTGTCCAGTGTCTCAGGGCAGTTGGCTCACACATCATTATATGGGCCATTTGTAGGGATTGTTTGCCTCCAAGTTTCTTGATCTGCCATCTCCAGTTGATGATAATGGACCTGAATGGGCTTGGCCAGGAGCACGTCAACCCTATTGTTAAGAAGAGTCATGATCCTTTGGAAAATGCAGGGGCCTACAGTGAGAAGCAGTAGCAAGGCGGCCAGTGGGCCTAATAAGGGGGCAATGTAAGGAAAAAGGCCTCCCCACATGGAGGAGAGGGAGGTTTCTCTGAGGTGGTCTCTTTCTCTGCTATTTAGGCGGTCTCTTAATTTAGTCATGGAATCCTTAATGACGCCCGAATGGTCAGCGTAGAAGCAGCATTCTTCCTTGAGGGCAACACATAGTCCTCCTTCCTTTAAAAACAAAAGGTCTAACCCTCGTCTGTTTTGTAAAACCACTTCAGATAAGGAGGTAAGGGACTCCTGTAGAGCGGTTATGGAAGTCTCTATCTCCTTCAAATCTTGGTCTATAGCTGTTTGTAATTGACGTAGGTGGTGTTGTCCCAAGACTAATGCTGAGGTTCCTGTTCCTATACCTGCCGTAACTCCCATCCCCAGGAGTATAGCTAAGGTCAATGATGCTGGTTCTCGTTTAGACCTATAATTTGTTTGGGAAGCCTGGAAAAGGTAATATTCAGGATAGTACGTAATGCGAGGGAAAATATTCACAAGGATACAATAGTTGGCTGACGTATTGAAAACATCAGTCACTATGCAGGGAGTGAGGCCTGTATTACAAGCCCAGAAGGTCCCAGGAGGTGGAATGATATACTTACCCTTGTTGAATGATCGGTGAAACCGGGCACATAGAGACTTATGTTTGCTGGGCCAGTTACTGGACTGACCAAGGCAAGTTCCTTGTCCTGAGACATCAGGGAGGGTCAATTTATGAACTTGGGACCATGAACATTGGCTTGAGTCAGGGGAAATATTGAAGGACGCATTGAGGGCTTTTCCTTCATAGTATGGGGGAGGGGCACTTAGACATAACCAACAAGATTGAGTTAAATTAGGCTGTGTATGGTTTAAGGCGGTGTATGCCCCTTCAATCAAGTTAAACAGGTTAGAATTTGGATGTAGGGGGGTGGGTGTAAGACTTAATTGGTGTATGGTGGTTAAAGTGGACGGGAAGGCACGGGAAGTCTCCTGGACTGGGTGGCTTAAGGTGGTGTGGGGATGCCCAGTGGGCTTGGGTATTGGGCCTGGCCTTATGGCAGGGTTTGGGCCTATGGCCACGGATGGGGTATGTAGAGGAGCCTTTTTTATAAGAATAAGGCCACCCCTATCTTTGCCAGTATCATAATATCGAAGTCCCCAGGTGTGCCCCGTTAGCCAGCCTTCTTCATAAGGGGTGGTGATGGTGATGTTTAGATATTGACAATCTTGTTTTGATCAGTACCGCCAATCAAATGGTTGGCAACCTGGTGGCCCCCACTTTACCTTAAGGTGTTTATCAGGGAAGGAGGGTTGCCATCCTGTTGCAACCGTTTCACAACCCCAGTAGGCACAGTAGTACTCTCCTGGGGAGTTACAGTATGTTCTACCTTCTGTTGCAGCAGGGCAAAGATAGACTGGTAATCTATTGTGGCATGGCTCAATGGGCACAAGCTCACAGGATGGGATCTTAAAGTTTGGATTTCCCGATCCTGACCAGGTCCGAAGCTTTTTCCACTTGTTACTTGGTAGACCTTCCCAGCGATAGAATTCCCAGTTCCAGGGTTGATGGGAATTGCCATCCGTTAAGATGTAGTTGTGTCAGGAGTCCAACAATGGCCCATAAGGCTTTGGAAAGTTGTATCATCTGTAAGAGAACATAGGGGATTGTGCCTCAGGAGAGGATATTACTCCTGGGCGTCACATAATGTTTTTGATGAAGGGCTATTTATTTGTTTTATGAGGCATTCACGTAGCCATCTAGCTTCCTTTTCTTGTTTGGAGTAAACACAGACTGAGCCTCGTCCCCAAATAAGAACAGGGTCAGGGCCATTCCATATTTTGGTCATTGGGTCTTTCCAAAGTACAGATGCAAATTGTGTCTGTGTCTGTGTATGCCAGAAACGAGATGCCGCAGAGCACCCTGAGGCATCTAAGGTCAAAAAATTTAAAATGAATAGAGCATGTGAAAGGATATTTCTGGGGGATCCTCGAGTAGGGTACCATGTTCCCTCTTTTATTTTATCTATAGTGGACTTAAGAGAACGTTCAACAATGCCCTGTCCTTGAGGATTGTAAGGTATACCTGTAGTATGAAGAATATTAAGGCACTTGCAAAACTGAGCGAAGGAAGCACTTGTATAGCCGGGGCCATTATCGGTTTTGAGCTGTTAAGGGCATCCCAGAACCGAGAAGGCTAACAGCATGTGAGCTATAATATGTTTGGTAGCTTTTCCAGTTTGGAGGGTTGCAAAGATAAAGCCACTGTATGTATTAACAAGTACATGTATATATTTTAAGTTACCAAACTCGTTGAAATGAGTAACGTTCATTTGCCATAAGGCGTTAGGGATTAGGCCTTTTGGATTGACACCTAGATGTTGGACAGGTAAATGGATGGCACAAGAGGGGCAGTTTTTTACAATTTGTTGGGCTTGTTCTTGGGTAATTTTATGGAGAAGGCGGAGAGTTTGGGCATTAAGGTGATGCAGCTGATGAGTCTGTTGGGCCTTAAATACTTCGGAGTTATCTGTGGGCGCAGAGTGGGTCATAAAGACCTGTGCGCGTGTGGCAGCATCAGCTAACTGATTTCCTCGGGTAAGGGGCCCAGGGAGGTTGGAGTGGGCTTATAGGTGACCAATAAAGAACTTATGGTAACAGAGCCATATGATATTCTGTAACCGTTTAAATAAATTTGTAGCTGGAGAAGCATGGTGAATAGCAGCAACAGTTTTTAGTAATGGAACAGATTGAGCAAGGTAAGCACTATCGGTGAACAAATTGAAGGGTTGGTCAGGGTAAGCGGTGAAAACTGCGATGATAGCTTGCAGTTCTGCCAGCTGGGCAGAAGAGGTATCTGTCTGGAGGGTAAAGGCATTGTCTTGAGCCACATAAGCAGCCCTGCCAGAGGAGGAGCCATCAGTGAATAACACTTGGGCATTAGGGATGGGCTGTGAAGCTGTGATCTTAGGGAATACGAATGAGTGATGGTTGGCAAAATCAATTAGCTTATTTTGGGGGTAATGGTTGTCAATGGTCCCTGAAAAGGAGGCTAGGGCGATAGGCCATGTTTCTGTTGTCTGGAGTAGCCAGTCTACTTGGT
>PVLA01013977.1:0-33422 GCA_004027455.1 Hydrochoerus hydrochaeris
TAGATTTAATGCAGTCACAATCCAAATACCAACAATGTTCCTCACAGAATGAGAAAAAAAATCCTAAAATTTACATAGAATCAACAAAGACCCATAAAAGCAAAAGCAACTCGGCAATAAGAGCAAAGAAACATCACCATACCAGTTATATCAACATAACATTATGTTACAAAGCTATAGTAATTTCAAAAAGAAAGAAAAGCATGCTAATGGCACAGAAGTATATGTGAATCACTGGACAACATAAAGGACACAAGAACAACCCCAGCTGCTTTTAGTCATCTGATCTTAGACAAAAGGGCAAAAGACACATACTAGGGGAAGGATAGCCTTTTTAGTATGTAATTCTGGGTAAACTGGTTATGCACCTGCAGAATAATGAATCTAGGCTCATATCTTTCAGAATGAATTAGGACAAAATCAAAATGGACCAAAGATCTCAATTTTAAGAGCAAAAACAATCTACTGGGGGAAAAAGAAAACTCTGGTAGAAATAGGCATAGGTAAGGATTTTTTTTTATTTAAAGAAAAAAATTGAAACAGAAAAAGGGTAGAAATAATACAAAATTTCAAAAACAAAACAAAACAAACCCCCAAAAATAGTAATCAGTAAGAAATCGCTAGTTGATAATTACATATTTTCCTCTTAGAAGTAGTTGGTCAAGTTACAAAAGTAAAGCCTACCTAGTGGACATTTAAAAAGAGAGACTGCAATCAGTTCTGTTCATCTATCCAACAAAAACTTAGTAATATGGTTATCAACTCTGCACTCTTAAACATACTTGCAGTTAATATCCTTTAGAATACTTTTTTCCTCTTTTTTTCTTTACAATAACTTTAATCCATTCTCATAAACTACTTAGAAGTTCTACACATGTATAAGTCTACCTGTATACCTAGCCTTTCTGTATTAGAGGGAGAAACAAATCAAAACAAGTCAACAATACAAACACCTAGAGAAACATGAAATGAAAAGGACATATAAAAAACCAATACTAGATGATCTACGGTAGTTACTATGATGTCTCTTGCTATTTTCAATAAAACTGTGTATATCGTCAGACATAGTATAATTAAACTTAGCATTGCATTACACTATTAATAAAAACTAAACATTTGAGACAATATAGAACTTCAAAGGCAGTTAGTAATCAAACCAGAATGGGTATCCTATTGAATCTTGTCTTCAGAGTAGTTGCCTCTACTCTCATTCTTGCTACTCTCAAGCATACCAGATTCAAATAAAATCAGTCAAGATAAAACAGCAATATAACCAATCTTCTCTGTCTAATCTCTGCTATGCTATTTTTCTGTCCTTGTTGTTTGTTTACTTTTTTCCTTCATTCCACTGTCTGCCCCTTTCTTTGAGGCCTTTCTGCCATTGTTCCTAGAATCCTGGTGATTTTCTTCTCTCTCTCTAGAATGTCCTTCAGTATTCTTTGCATGGTTGGATTTGTGGTCAAGAACTCCCAAGTTCCTCTTTGTCATGGAAATATCTTGTCTCTGCAGTAATTTTGAGAGACAGTTTTGCAGGGTACTTCAATCTGGGTTGGAGGTTATTTTCTTTCAGGGCTTGGACTATTTTGCTCCAAGCTCTTCCTGATTTGATAGTTTGCATCGAGAAGTGTGCTGTGATTTTGATGAGCTTTTCTTTATAGGTAATCTGTTTCTTTTCTCTGACCACTTTTAATTTTCTGTTCTTGTGATGGATTTCTGGGATCCTGATTATTATATGTCTGGGTGTAGATCTGTCTTGGTTGTACCTGGGTGGAGTTCTGTATGCCTCATTTATCTGAACTTCACTTCCGTTACCTATGTTTGGGAAGTTTTCTGTAATTATTTCTGTGAATAGACTTTTTATTTCATTTGTATTTGTCACTGCATCTTCATTCACATTTTTTTTTCTTAAGTTATAAATCCTCTTGTTGTCTTTTAGCCTTTGTATCATTGCTTCCTGGTTCCTTGTTATTTTTAAGAGATCCTTCCTTTAGCGAGCCTACATTGCCAATCTATCTTCAAGTTTTGAAAGTTTGTCTTTAGTTTCTGTTAAAAGGTTTTGCCAGCTTTCAAAGGAGTTTTTAACTTCCTGATATGCTCTTTGGATCTGTTTCATGTATTCTAGATTTTGTTTATATTCTTCATCAAAGGCTTCTCTCCTTGCTCTGGGTTCCTCCATTTTTTCGTATGTGTATACTTGAAGATTACCCAGGATTTCTTTTATTAATCTTTTTATATTTTGCTTCACCTGAGTTAGAATTTCAGATTTCAATTTGTTGATGAGGTCACAGAAGTCTTTCTTTATTTCCAACAAGGCCGTGTCTGATATTACATGTTTGCCGCCCTCAACCTCCTGTGCATTTACCTCTACTGGACTCCCTTTCCCTAGTTCGGTGGTTGGAGGCCTTGTGCTGTTTCTGTGTCTTGTCATGTTTCCAGTTCCCTTCAGATGGGCAGGTGGTGGAGGTCTCTGGGCCCCTTGCACTGCCCACAGTTTTTTCTGCAGCAACCTGGTGAGGGAAGTACTGCCCCCACAGTCCACTACCGATCTGCAAGGTGCATGCTGTGAGCTGGCCCCTTTCCCTACATCAGTCACCCACTGGATGCTTCAGCACATTTGTATGTTCCCTGAGGATGTCACTGGCTCAAGACAGCCTCAACCCTGACTATTGGGTTACAGCCAAGGACCTGACCCAGCCCGAGCAGATCCTGCCAATCTGCTTTGGACCAGGAGCTGTCAATCGATTTGATTCATGCTGGCCCTGCCCAACACAAAAATGTCATCTAGTTGGTCATCCTGTTCTGGGGAATCCAGTTCCCATCACTCACCAAAGTTCACGCAGCTCGACTAGCCTTTTCCACTCCTTGCCACAGTGCCTCCTCCAGCTGAGGATCTCGAGCTCACCAAGCCCCGCTCTCAGCAGCGCCACGACCCCAGCTGGATCCTGAGTCACCTGACTCTAATACGCACGGGTACAGCGACTGGAGCTTGCTCCAGCCCTCCGTCCATGCTTCTTCTTCTTCTTTCTTTCTTCTTTTTTTCTTTTTCCTCAGTTTCTTCCTGGGTCGTGAGAATTCCTCTCCTTTGATCTGACTTTCTCCATGTTGTTAGATTCTAGCATCTGAGTTGTTTTATTTTCAGAAAGGCTCTCTTATTGTGCTACCACTCAGTCGGCCATCTTGGATCTCTCCAGTTAAGGACATTTTAACCAGAAATACCACTAAAAATCAACAAATAAGACTCTATCAAATTAAAAGTCTTCTGCATGGCAAAGCAAGCAACCAACAGAATAAAGACACAGTTTACAGAGTGGGGAACAATACTGCTAGCTACTGTTTTGCACAGAAGACTGATATCTAAAGATACTCATAAAGACTAAAAAAGATTAGATTCCTAACTCAAAATGAAAGATACAATAAAAATGGACAACTAAAATGAACAGACAGTTCTCAGAAGAAGAAGTACAAATGGCCAGTAATGCATGAAATAATGTTCAACACCTCTGGCCATCAGAAAAAAAATATCACTCCAATTCCACTTTATTCCAGAAAGAATAGCTATCATCAGGAAATCAAATAACAACAGACATTGGCACAGAACAAGAAACACTTCTATATTATTGGCAAAAATGTAAAATAGTAAAACCACTGCAAGAATCAGCAAGGATATTTTTCACAAAACTAAAAATAGAAATTCCATTCAACCCAGATGTTCCCAATTTGAGTCTGTGATGAAATGATGATTTTGTTTGCATTTCAATGAAATTGACAGAACTAGTGAGCTAGTTCTTCATTTAAAATGTTAAAACTTTACAGCATATGAAACTGTATCATGTTTAATCTCATTTATTCTGGTGCTGGGTTTCCAACCCAGGGTCCTATGTATGTGAGGAGTACACTCTGCTACCAAGCTACACTTACACCCATAATTTTATTTTCTTAAAAATTTTCAAAGAAAAAGTTCTATTGATGTATATTTGCCTGTACCTTCAGAACAAGGGCTGGGAAGTGTTGGTGCACAGGATGGAATGAGGAAACAGTTGCATTTTTCTGCTCTTCTCTAGCCTTTGGATTCTTACTTGATTTGGTTCTTTTCCTTTATATTTTATAGGCTCCAAACCTGTAGTTGGAAGAAAACTGGAAACCAAGAATTCTTTAATAATGTCTCAAAATCTCAATGTCTAAAAGTTGTTTGTATTAGTCATTTTTTCTAGTTCATAGTGACTACATTCATTGACAGACTCACAGATAAACTTAGAAAACCAATTAGTTATTTTTAAATCCTAGTCAGAGCCTTTTCATAGTGGTCTATAACATACCTGGACTCAACCTCCTGCACAGTTCTCTGAGAATGGTGACAGATACTCTATGGCAGCAAAGTGACAGTGTTCTGGGGGCACATGGAGCCAGCCTACATGTAACTAGCATCTAAGAAAATATGGGAACTGCTCTCTGCTGGAAGTAATCACTGACCCTAGAGATGTTACAACCCAAAGAGGAAAGTGACAACATTTGTTAAGTGATGAAAGAAAAAGGAAGGCACACACAGGAAATACAGTAAGGGAGCTGCGACTTCTCTGTCAGAAATTTAGGTGAATTGTTTTTACAGGGCTAAGAGTGAGAAGGAAGGGACGGATTTCTGAGAGAGGTATCATTTCTTTTAAAAGTCAGAGGGCCATTTGGGAAGGCTTCCTGCTCCCTTGTGCACGTGCCTCCCTGAGCAGAAAAGGCTCAGGGCTCTACACATGGAGTATGGGGAGAGCACTCTATTGGGAGGACACTGCAGAGTTCAGAAAGAGGCAGAGGCAGAGGCAGAGCATGGTCTTAGGACAGTTGAATTCCAAGCGTGACTTTTAATTCTATCATCTCAGTAAGCGAATTGGCTTCTGTTAACCACGCTTTCCTCAAATGCTAGACAAGAGTAATGCATTCACTTAACAAGGCTTATTCATAAATCCAGATTCTCAGCCCATGTCTGGTCTCTGTCCCTGGGGCTTAGTTAAGGTGCTGCAATGTCTTCCCTCCCTGTGGCACTATCCTTTCACGGGTCACATATAGTGTGTGGGACTAAAATGGGATCATGAACGCAACATTCCAAATGTGGATCTTGCATATGGCAGGTGTTCAACATGTGCTCATTCTCCTATTTCCTTCTGATCAAGTCCCTTCCATCTTCTCAGCTCAAGAAAACTCCTTAGACACCCGGCCAATGTCACTTACTTCCAGCACATTTTCAAAACCTAAATGTTGTGACAACTATATGTGATTCACTCCCTTCTTGGATTCTAGCATTTCATTATTGCAACTAATTAATTAACTAATTAATTAATTTCCTTGAGCATAAACATCTCCTACATGATGTAACTTTTTCCTTGGGGTTAAGTCTCAGAGGCAAAGTCATCGCACATACAAAAAGTGTAAGTGTTTTGAGTGTTTAAATGCTTCTCATACTTCAAATGATCTCTGAAGATTTCTATTCCTTTAAAAGACTACCTGGAATGTGTGAGGGTCCCTGTTGCATGACTCAATTGTTATACCGAGCATCTACATTTGAAGAACACCTGGTAATTTGATAGACAAACTATGCTATGCCATTTCCATAATTTGTGTGTTTGGTTGGCTGTGAGAATAACTATCTCTCATGCTTATCTGTTTTATTTAATGTTCCATCTACACCTGGGTCTTTTGTTCATTTGTAAACAATTGTGGCAGTATCTATAAGGGCCAGCTGAGTTTCTTTTAAGCACCTACAATGTTTACTCTTGTGTCAAAAGGGAGAGAACCCAGCTCTGTGCTGCCAAAGTAAACCTTGTCTCTTTATAAACTGTGAGATAATGAAGAGCTGGGGGTTTAACTCAAGTGAGATTGTGAGTTCCATTCCCAGTATAGAAAGAAAGAAAGAAAGAAAGAAAGAAAGAAAGAAAGAAAGAAAGAAAGAAAGAAAAGAAATAAAGAGGTGAACAAGAAGACCAAATCCTTGTCTAGCAGCAGGGAGAGTTTAAAAATGGAGACACTCCAAATGCCACTAAAAAAATACCAGAGAAAACTGTAATAACTTAGGAAGCTTTGCTTTGATGTCCTTACCAATACATGTTAGAAACAGAAAACATTTCATTCTTACACTTTAATCACTTAAGAGTGTGAGAATAAAATAAGATCACTGCATAATAGCTGGTTAGCTGTGGTGGATCTTACGTGCTATAGGAATTTGATCAGCTGCCATAGGGGTCAGGAAGAGGAAGGAACCAAGGGCAAAGCCCAGGTTTCTGGAGAGAGCTTTCAACTAAGTCTGGGAATGTAGCACCACGTTAAGGTGAGGATAAAAAGTCCAACACTGGGTACATGGGGTGTGAGCACAGGCGGGCCAAGCCCAGCAGAGTGCTCAGTGCAGAGTCTGATGCTAAGCAAAGGGTGTGGATGGAGATGCAGAGCTGGCCATTCACAGCAGGTTGATGATAATGGAACACAGGGTAATAAATGCCCTAGTGAGAGAATAAAAACTGAAATGAATAGGGCGCTGTACTATAACCAAAACCTTGAAAATGCTGACATTTGAGAGACTGAGGGAGAAGATCTATTATGATGAAACATGGCAGAGTGGAAAGGGAAGATCTAGGGATGTGACATCAGGAAAACCAGAAAGTACTTCCATAAGGAGGCAGGGAAGAAAGTGTTAAAAGCTGAGCACTTGCTGGTGACTTAGTGGTGTTATTAGAGTGATGCTGGGAGAAGATTAAAAAGTGAGAGCCTTGAAGTAAGTGTGGAAGTGTGGATGGGATGCAGAAGACAGGAATAGGGAACTTGCTGGGTGTGTGGCAGGGGGAGGTTAAGAGGGAGAATACTAATGTTCACGGGCTGCAGCAGAGGAGTGAGCAGGATCAGTGGCACATACCAGGCAGCAAGGAAATCAGCTGCAACATATTCCTGAAACAGTGGAAAGGGAAGGGACTTCAGTCATCGCTGAAGGTATCATTACCTCAGATATTAGAAGCACATCGCCTTCTGTGGGAACAGGAGAAAAAAATTAGGATACGTGTAAAAATTTGCAACTGAAGAGGTGGTGGAATGTTGAAGGTATTCCCTACCTCAGTCCTATTTTTTCTGAATTTTGCTGGGATAAAGGTTTGGGAGAATGTGAGATTCAACAGAATAACAAATATGGGTTCTGAAGCCTAAATACCTGGATTTGAATCCTAGTTCTAAAATGTCCCAGGAGAATGCCTTGAGCAAATAACTTAGTCTTTCTCTGCCTTCTTTTCTAACCGTGTCACATGGAGATAACAACTGGTCTGCCAAGGAAGTCAATCAGTAGAGAAAATAAAAATGTCAGAATTGTAGCTGGAGGCACACCTGAAGAAAATCAGGTCTCAAGGTGAACATGCAATGGCCAGACCTATACATGCCTCCTTCAGGAATAAACATTAACTTGGAATTATACTATAATTAGCCTCATGGTCCAGGAAGCCCAGATAGGCATCAGTGATGAAGTGGGTTACTAGGGAGCATCCAGACCCATCCATTCCCCAAAATGCCTTTGTTCATTCCATGTTGTACTCTTGCTGTATGACATGCTTCCCTACTGGCAGTATTAGCCTAGCAGCTATACTTGTATTGCTATGGGTTCATTATAGTTTGACCCACATAGTACCCACATTGTGAGTTTGTTGTAGAAATTACCACTGAAAAAGGCCTCAGTGGCAACTCACTTGTGGGACCCCTATGTCTCTCAGGAGCCAACTCCATGAAACCTTTCCCACTCTTAAACCTTTTGCTCTTTGATTTCAGGGGGCACAAACTCAGTGCATCTGACTTCTAGCAGTGTGGGAGTTATGCTTTTCATATATCAAAATGGGATAAAACATGCAGGATGATCAGAACAGTACACAATACAGCATAAGCACTCAATGAAGTGCTAGGTATTAGTAATTTATGCTCTCTTTAAATAGCTGTCATGAGCATAACTGATTGCTGAGTGATGTTTCATTAGTTGAAGCTGAATTTTGAATTTATATTAACATTTGAGAGGGTGATGATTGGTTCAAGGAGCATGAGTGTCATGCAGAGATGGGAAGCAACCTAAGGTTTGTGACTCTTAGGGGAGACCTACTTGTTAGAACAACACAGAACTTATCAAAGGCTATATATTCAAGGTTATACTTTAGTGTAACTTTGGAAAGAACACAAATTAAAATTACCTAAAAGCAAAAGAATACAAGGAAGAACCCAAGAAAAGTGCTGTACACAGAGAGATCAATCATTCTCTCACATGTGGCCAAGATGCCCTTACATTCCAAAGTCCAAGTGTAGTATATGAACAGGTTGTGACCCTGAGTTTTCATGGTCAATCTTACCTGTTCTCCATCCTGTAGCTATGACTAAAAGCCCACGTGGTTAATCTCAGCCAGTTAGAATTGATTTCATATCATATGAACCAAAGCCCTCAACTTAAATCACATTGGTCTTTTTGCATGACAGCCATCAGCCTAAAATATCTTGTGTAGCCATGGCCCATTCCAAATTATGTTGCTAGATTTAAGTGAATTACAGAAGCTCCTACCAGGCTTAACATTCCAAGGAGCAAAAGATCAGCCCCTAAAACTGCTCTCTTCCAGTCCTAGAGCTGACAAAGACTCTGACATCTGATATCAGTCCCCAGGCAGCCTGTGTTTCCACAGGGTGTTCCAATCCTGCATAAGTCTCCATCTGGCACACTTGGTCTGTGGCCACATGTGTTCAGAACTAGGCTCACTCCGGTCACAATGGAACCTTCACTTTACTCTGGCGACACCACTCAGTGCTCTCATGGGATCTGCTAAAATTTCCACACATCAGTCCTGAGAGCACCTGGGTCTCCATGGGCAGCCAAGGTGACACAAGCTTCCACCTGGTGTCTGGAGTTGGTCCCCAGTGTATATATCAGGTGTCCAGATTGGCACCCAACAAGCAGGTGCCCCTACCTGAAGACTCAGAATCTGAGCCCCAGTTTGAATAGTTGCCACAAACAGGGGTTTACAGACAGGGGACCCAGGGAACTGAAAAATTTCTACACAAAATCACAGACTTCAAAGAGAAGCAAAAAGGAATGTGACTTGTGACATTAAGACCTCAGACTGTGCAAGAAAACATAAGAATATCTTTCTCTCCCCTTTTCCTTTGTCTCTTCATTTAACGCTGTTTTTAATTTTTCCTCTGATTATTACTATTATGCTTATGATTATTAGTTACTATTGGTGGAGTTTGGAGTGGTGTAACCCACTTTTATTCCCCTTTTATAAGTTAATTTTATTTGTTTTAATAAGTCCTTTTTCTCATCTTTTCATGCTCTCTCTTTCAATCTCTCTCCTTCTTCTTCTTATTTTATTTTCCTTTACTTTAGTCACCATTCCCTATTACTCATCCTTATCTTACTTGGTATTTTCTATTACTGTTATCTAATATAAATAATTTTATTTACTCTTTAATAGAACTTTTTACATAAGTCTTACTCCTTACCTCTCATCTTTCATTGTTTGATTTTTCATAACCTATTTATTCTTACTTTGCCCTTCCCTACCCACACCATTTACCCTTATGAACGTTTAGGTAAACCATACCTTACTACAGTTGATTTCTGTTCTATATTGAAAGGAGGTAAACTTGCTCTATGAAGTAGATATATACTGTATGTAAGTACCTGGTTTGCCTTTGAGTTTGTAATTGAACTATAGATCTTGTTCCTGTGGTTAAAGGTAGTACAATGTTAGTTGCTAGTTCTTCATTATCCAGTTTGTGTTTGATACTCTTGTTATTATTGATTGTAATACATAAGCCAAAGGGGCATAATTAATGTGATCAATTGGTGTCCCATATATGCCAGTATCCACATTGCCTGGATGTCATAAATAATACTACAATCTATTACCAAAGGCCTGGAAACTAGGCCACACTTTCTGAAAGCTTTTCTCCCTAACAAATGAAGGTGGTAGGATCCTGAAATGGACTCAGAGGTTAAAATCTAGGTAAGCTTAGAAGACATCCCTGAAAAGTTAATGCTGTTATAACAGAAGTGATTATCTCTGTAAAACACAGGGACAGAGACCCTGTGTTTTTAAAGTAAGTCACAGAAGGGATAAAAATGATAGCTGAATGTACAAAGTTGAAAGCATTTCGTAAGAAGACGTCTTACTAAAAACCTTATATAAACCACAAGCTCGCCTCACTCTACTAGAGCTCAACCTAAAGTTCCTCCCCTCTCAAAACAGGAGGGGGAAAAAGAGAGACAGAGACAGAGAGAGAGAGACAGAGACAGACAGAAACAGAGAGAGAGAGAGAGCAAGAGAGAGAGAGCAAGAGAGAGAGAGAGAGAAGCACGGGGAAGCGAGGCAAGAGAGGATCCCCAGAGCTCCCACAGCTCTCCCAAGTTACAGCAAAGGTGAGGAAAGAAAATCCCAGGTAGCAGAACTGCACAACAACTTTATAGAAGGAATGAAGAAACTAGGTGAGTTCAAATAAAAAATGAACCAAAAGTTCACAGCAAAGCACTCAATAAGCGCATAGTGAATTAGAGAAAAATAAATTTAAAAAAAATTGATGAGCTACCAAAACAGTTCAAAACTTGACTGACAGACTCATTGAAAAGACATCAGATAAAAATATCTGATATTTAAAAGTGTATAGAATTTATAAATTGCAGATATGACTAATGTGAAGACAGAGTATCTAAAATTGAGGACAAAATACTGAAATATGGTAAAGTATTCAAAAATATACAAGGAAAATAAGATAATAAGAGAAAATTGTCCAGCAGCTACTAGATGACAATAAAAAGACTTACATATGTGGTAATTCAAGTAAGATTTTTGAAGATAATTGCAAAACAACAAAATTTGTTATGTTCCTACCACCTTGTTTTGAAAGCCTACATTGTTTTTGCTTTGGGTTCTTAGTTACAGTTATTTATTTGTTGATTTGCTTTTCCTTCTAATACACAACAGATAGCTGTACATGTATAGGCTTGTATATGCCTAGAATTACATCTAAACAGTTTATAAGAATTGATTATTTTACATGTGATATTATGAACAACTACATGAAGTAAAGGAGACATCATGAGAGCCATTGATTTCCTATCATTTTGTTTCAAAGTTCAATAATACTTTTATTCTTGGTTTTGAATGGTTTTAGTTTGTTTTCAATTATCTTATTTCAATATGTATGAAAGTATGGACAGCTATTTTGAAGAAAACAAAAGACATTATGGTAACCATTATTGATTTCCCAGTGTCTGGTCTTAAAAGTCTGTAAGGTTCTTTTGTTTGATTGCTTTTATACTATTTTGATTTGTATTAATTTATTGTGTGTGAAGGTATGGACAGCTATTTTGAGGAAAACAAGAGACATTATGGTAGCCACTGTTGATTTCCTGCTGTCTTTTTCTGAAATCTTGTGTGATTTGCATTGCTTTACTCTGCTCTGCTTTGTTCTGTTCTGTTTTGTTTTGTTTTCTTTACTTTAAAAGACCTACATAAGGCTAGTTGGAGTTAGACAAAATCTGTATTACACAGATGAATTTCCTAAGATGATTACAAAATTCATAGAAGAAAATTTCTCAACTATGAGAAATTTAAAATAGAAATAAATAATGCTTAGAGATATTAAAAAATGTGACCCCCCAAAAAAACCCAGAGAAGCTCTCCAAGGCATTCTCCAGAATTTTAAAATTAGTCAGAGAAAAACAAAAAACCACATATAAGTGTAAAACAATTAGAATTAATCAAAATTTTTAACACAAACCCAAAATGCCAAAAGAGCTTGGATGAAGTATTTCAAGACCTAAGACCAAATAACTTCCAACCCAATTATCTTATCCAGCAAATATATCCTACCAAATAGATAGAGAAATAAGATACCTCCATTAAAAAGACCAGCTCAAAAGATGTATGAGTGCTGAACCCACACTCCAGAAAAAAATGTAAGAATGTTCTTGACAGAGACAATGAAGTCATTACAGCAGAAAACCAAGAGGAAAGAGAAAGTTCAAGTCAAGTCAATGGATAGACAACAATAAAACTGTCAGGAAAAGAAAAATGAAGGAGTCATCAACAGGAAAAAAAAGATAATGAGAGCAAATAATCGACATATCTCAGTAGTATTTCTGAATGTTGATGGCCTCAACTCTCCAATTAAAAGGCACAGATTGTCAAAGTGCAATTAAAAACAGAATCTAACAGGCTGTTGCATTCAATAAATTCATCTAATAGAAAAAAATTATTCACCAACTAAAAATTAAATGATGTTAGGGCCCTGAAAACAGGCCTCAGGTGTAGTAAACTTCAAGCTGAAACTGATTAAGACACACAAAGAATGTGACTACTTACTAGTTAAAGGAACAATCAAACAGGAAAATCTAACACTGATACCTATTTGTGCACCAAATACTGGAGCACCTGTCTTCATAAAATAAAAACACTGAACTTAAAAATCAAATAAATATCATCATAAACAGCCAATGAGGTTATTAGGCCCTTGTACATGAAATATCCTCACCTATTTCCTCATTCCCTACTTGTTATCATTTAGCATGGTCCCCTGGGGCTCTTCCCATCTGTAAGAGATTTGTCCTTTTGCCTTTTTTCCTTCCTTTATGTTTTGCTTAGTTTGTACTTCGCCATACTCAGAAGAAAAATATATGGTGCTTGTTTATATGTCTGATTAATAAATATTTTCCACATACATCCATCTCCCTGGAAATGTCTTAAATTTGTCCTTCTTTAAGGCCAAGTGATATTCCATTATATATAGATACCATATTTTCTTTATCTGATCATCTGTTGATGAGAATACAGGATGTTTCCAAGATTTAGCTATAATGAACTGTGCTGCTGTAAACACTGGTAGGTGTGATGTGGTGTGATGTAGGTGTAGTGTGATGTCTTAAGCTCCTTGTGGATGATATCTAGAAGGTGGATAACTGGGTCCTATGGAATTTCTAATTTTAGTTCTCTGAGAAATTTTCATATTGATTTCAGTAATGGTTGTACTAGTTAACATTCCCACGAACAATCAGTGGGTGTTACAGTGGAATGGCCCCTAAATAGTTCAGGTTCTTGTGTATGACAAGGAAAGGATTGCCAGTATACAGCTTAGAAGTGGTAAGTAGTTATGCTTACTGGAGATGGTGGGACAATAGCAGCAGACGCAGACAGATGAGCAAAAGGATAAAGGAACAGGAAAAGGAATCTTTGATACATAGGCTTCCGGCATTTCAAGGGTCAAGCACCCCTAACTCCAGGTCTCTCCCATTGTGGTCAGATGTCTCGGACTCCAGATACCTCTCGCTGGTGTAGACGCTCTTCCAGCTCAGGAATCCTTACCTGGCTATTCAAGAAGAGGTGACGTCTTTCTATTTTCTAAGGTCCTCTTCAATTTCTACTTTCAGAACTGTATAATTTTTGTTACAGAAGGAAAAACTACTATGAATGGGGTTGTTTTCTTGATTACTTTCTCAGTGAGTTCATTCTTGATGTATAGAAATCCTGTTGATTTTTAAATGTGTATTTTGTGTCCTGCCACTCTACTGAAATTTTTATTAGTTCTAATCATTTTATGGAAGCATTTTTTGGATCCTGTACATATGGTTTCATGCCATATGTGAAAAGGATAGTTTTGCTTCTTTCTTTCCTGTTTAAATCATTTTTATTGCTTCTCTTGTGCAATCATTGCAGCTGAAGTGCTGAGTACTGTATTGAGCAAGAGTGGTAAGAGCAGACACTTTTGTCTTATACTTGGTTTTAGTAGGCATGCTTTCAACTTCTCCATATTCAGCATCATGTTGGGAGTGTCATTGTTATGAATGGCTTTTGTTGTTTTAAGATAAGGTTGTTCTATAGCAGTTTCCATCAAGGAAGTTTTTATAATGAAAGGATGTTGGATTTTATCAAAGGATTTTTTCAGCATCTACTGAAATGATCACGTGGTTTATATTCTTATGTGATGTTTGATGTATTAAATCTATTAGTATATGTTGAGTCATCCTTGTATCCCTCAGGCTGTGATGTATAATTTTTAAAAAATTTATTAGTACATGTTCACAGTGCATAATGTTTACATTTATCATAGGAGTTGGAACATGTACACAATACATCTTTTTAATGAGTTGTATACTTTTTATAAAACTATTGTTGAATAATTTCCTACCTAGAGCAGAAATATAATTGTCACATTTAGTACATACTGGATGTCAGCCACTACCTGGGTTGTCTTAATGTTTACACCAGAATTGAGGATTTCTTCTGTAAGGCTACAGGTTGGAGATAATTGGTTCTTATGGTGTGTCAGTATCTAATTTGTCTTAAATGGTATTTATGAAGGTTACTGACTTGATATTAGAAGGTCATATAATTGTTATTTCTCTGTATGCTAAAACACAGATTACCTCTCTGACATTAAGAATAATACTAGAGTACAGCTGGTAGGGTAAATACACTGTATCTTCTCCTAAATGAATCAAGGTGATCATATGTTGGGGCTCTGGCAAAATATTATACTTAGTGTTGGTCCGCTCAGAGGGCCCAAGGGATATTTTCACAAGTGAGGCCCTAAGTTAAAGAATGCACATGTCCAAGACATCAGTAAGACAAAAGACAGCATGGAGCAGAGTAGAACACAAGAATACAAGAGAAGCCTGTGTTTTTATAGTATAATTCTTATACGGGATGTTATGTCATATTCTTACACACTTACCTCTTTGGCACATGCATAGTTTTCCACTACTAAGTCATTGTTACATGACTTTGTTACACTGTGCACTTGCTCTAGACAATGTTGTCACAACCTTAAGTGTCCTTAGATGCCCTTGAGTTTTGTAACAGTCTGAGTGATTCCCTATATCCAACTCCCTCAAAGGTTAGGAGTATATAGAAGTAACATTTTATGCATAACAGGGCACAAGTGCCTCCCTATGCTGCAGTCAGTAAATCAAGAGCCTGTGGCTTTGCAAAACCATCTTTCACATTTGATCAGTCTCATCCATGAGCAATAGCAAAGGTCTGGGCTATATGTTGAACAAGAGCTAGATCTGATTCTTGCTCCATGTCAGATGCTATTCCTAGAAGCATCCAATATGCAGCAGTTAATATTTTTTATCAGACACTATTGCTAGTGATCAACCATCGCAGCCTAGTCAAGGCATCTGCTAAGTCATTTCCCAGTGAGAGGAAGGGCTTATGCCCTGAGCCACGATATCTACCCGGTCAACTTTTGACTATGCTCTCATACATCCTCACCATAGGTGGACACCCCACAAGCTATAGTGCCCTATCAGTTACTCTTGAATTGACTAGGCTGGCAGCCAGGGCACCAACCTCCTCAAGATTGCCCAAATGGCCATGCGCACATCTGGGGGGCCTCCTTCATACATCATAAGCAATCATACTACCTACAACTCTGAAAACTGACTTGACCTGCTTAATCCAGTTTCAAACCAAAATAATTCCATACTGGGCTATATAGCAACTGCTGTCTGTTGCAGGGTTGGGTCATATCTAGCCCCGTCAGAATACCTGACATCACCTGGAGGTCCTTCTTTCTCTTCTGTATACGGACTAGGGGTCATGTCCTGTAGATCACCCTTCCTGATAGGTTCCTGGTGCATGTACACTACGGGTCCCAAAACTTCTGTCAGTTCAGCTGCCAACAGGCTAGTACAGGAAGAGACCTTCTTTCGGAGGTATGTTCCTCAGTGGACGAAAGTGGGAGCCTGTGCCACCCCACTCATGGGAGGGGAACGTTCGTGTCCATTCCCACTCCCTATCTGCCCTATGACTGCTCACAGGCATGTAGAGAAGCATATAGCACCGCTCTCTCTCAATCAGGGAGTACCAGCTCTTGGCTCCCTTCCACAACTGTGACTAAAGCCTGAGTGCTCCCCCTTCCACTGTTTTTGCCGTAGGCCCCAGCCAAATCCATTGTCATCCATGTTGACAGTAAAGATAAATGGCATGGTACAGTGAGTGACTCAAAGTCTCGTATCTGTGCAACTACTCTCTGAGTCCTGAAAAGTGACTTCTGCTGCGTCTATCCAGAAAACAGCTTCCAATTCATCTGCCCAGTCCTGTGTTGCATGCATTTTGACCTTTGGTATAAAGGGTACGGCAGGATAGCTAGGTGTGGTGCACCTGATGCAAATCTAGCAGGACCACATACACCTGCAACTGGTAACCTTGCATGGGTCTGGTCTTACCCAATCATGTAACATCCAAGATTTGATACACAAACCACTTCTTTGGATCTTTGTCCATGGCCCACTCCCATGCCAGAAAGCTTACTTCAGACTGTGCATGGTGACTTTTAAATATGCAAGACAATAAGAGGTTAACATGATATCATCAATACAAATGAGTGGCACAGAATGTCCTGGGCCACCAGGCCATGACAAAAACTCAGACTATGCAGATTGTCTTGTGGAAACACCTGGAAGGTCAATTGCCCACACTCACAGGTGAAGGCAAATTGTTCCTGGCTGTCAAGCACAGTAGCAATGAAGAAGAATGCATTGGCCGCATCCATGACATAATGGTGTCAGTGCAGCATCAGGGCGAGAAGAGACATCAAGTCTGCAATGTTAAGCAATCCTATCTGCAGCAGAAGAGTCACTTTATTCAGTTCCCAGCAATCCACAGTCATTCTCCACTCCCCATGTGGCTTATGCTGGGCCATACCAGGGAGTTGAAAGGGCTCTATGCAAAGCATATCACTCCTGATTTTTCTAATTTGAAGACAGTCTGTCCTATCTCCTCATGGTCTTCAGGCAGCCAGTACTGCCTCACATACACAACCTGCATGGCCTGTAGGAGAGTCAGCAGTGTACGGTGTGAATGCCCTCAGACTATGGTTTTTACCATGCAAATTCAAAACCAGAATTCTGCCCCTGTGGTGTCTAGCTAAGCACCAGTCATTATGTCTATCCCTAGTATATATTCAGAAACTAGGAAGACATGCACGTCATATGGGTATGGGGACAAGCACCTGATATCTAAAGTCACCTGGGCTTTCCAGACCATTTTGTATTGAGCTCCATGCACTTGTATACATGCAGTAAATCTTGTAAAACAGTTTAATTTGCCATACATTAGCATTGACTTGGTACTGGTATCCACTGATGCTAGTACATGCTGCACATTTTGGTATGGAGGGTGGTAAAAAATCTATTCCAGATGTGGGTGGCCTCTGGTGTCTAGGGACCCCCAAGACCCAAGTTCTTTGAACTGCCTCCTAATTAGTGCAAAGGCAGGCCAGTGTCTCTTCTTCCTGCTTCACTGGGTATGCTTTGGCCTCCTGGCCCTGGCTCATCAAATGGTATTGCTGTGCAGGGCATAACTGCCTCCACAAAATCAGCAGCCCATCCAATGTCTGCCCATCTACCTTATCTGCAGTGTGGCTGGCAACCAGAGGTCTATCCAGATATGGCACCAACCAACCTTCAGTGGCCCTACTGCCTGTCCTCAGAGGATGGCTCCATTTGTCCAAGGCCACCTTCTTTTTCCTCTGCTTGTACAGGTTTTATAGGTCTCAACTTCTTTGGTACTTCACTTCCTGTCCCCTAGCCCAGCCAAGTCATCCACAGCATCATGGATCAGGTTATCTGTAAAGGGAGCTAGAAGGGTCACCACTGGCCCAAACATGCCAGCTGTCCCACTCACCAGGATCATGTCCTTCATGCGTTCCATCAGAAATTCCTCATCTGGGCAATGGTGCCGTGGTGCAAATATTATTTGACACATGCCCATTTCACATAGCACAGTTATCAAGTCTAGATAGATTGTCCATTAAGTCACTTTTGTAGGTCACTAGGACTCTCCCAAAACAAGTGAGCCATTGCCATCAACCAAATTTAACACAGTTTGATTACCTGTTTCTGGAAACATTTCTGGAGAAGAGAGTGCTTCCCATACCTCGCAACATGAGCTCTGTAGCATCCAGCCATTGCTCAAGGTTCTCCTCTATCTGTTGCATTTGGTCTACTTGCCTGACAAAGCCATATACCTCTCGATTTACCTAGTAGAAGGCACTGAAGAACAGCCAAGTCACCTACCTCACTGTTTCACGGTGGAGGAGAGGGATTTGTCTGTATATCACTTCTAAGGCTTGCAAGATACTCTCAGGCTCCAAGTGGACTATTTCTCCATCCTTTAGGTCCTTCAAAGCTGCCATGAAGGTGGCTACAAGTAGTCAAGGTAAGGCCAAGGGTCACTTATCAGTCAGTCTCAGACTTTCCTTCACCTTTGAGCACTGTTTCTACAACTGCCATGAGACCACTCACCTTTACATCCTGCTAACACCAGTTGACAGCCCACTCGGGGGCCCATGGGAAATTTTTGCAGGTGAGATTCCCAGGTTAAAGAACCTATGTGTCCAAGACATGAGTTACAATGGTGGGCAGCACAGAGTAGTGCAGAGTACAAGAGTGCAAGAGAAGCCTATGTCTTTGTTGTATAATTCTTATACAAGATGTTGTACCATATTTGCATTCCTACATGATAACCTCAATGGCTCTTCCCCAGTTTTCCACTGCTAAGTCATGGGTACATAGCTGTATCTGACTGTGCACTTGTACTGGACAATGGGGTCACATACTTAGGTGTCCTTAGATGCCCCTGAGCTTTGAAGAAATCTGAGTTGTTCTGCACATCCATGCCCAAATTACATCACCAAAAGCAAATAAAGAGAGCACTATACTAGCCACAAAGTCTTTGGACTATAAGCATCCACAACCCGCAGCACAAAATAAAACAAACAAACAAACGAACAAACAAGAATAGAAAAGTGAGAAGACAAGGGAACAATGCCTCCTTAAATTTCTAACTCTCCCCAAAGCCAATCCAGGAAACACTGAGGAGCAGAACTGTATAAGCCAACACCCAAATTAGTTAAAAGGATAACAGAAGAGGCTAGAAAACAGCTCAAAGAGATATTCAACAAGATTAGAGAAGATATAACTAATCAGATACTACAATAGTAATAATTAAAAAAAGATACAGGAAATCTCAGATGACACTAATGAAAAGCTAGATGAACTAAACAAAATGACACAAAGCATGACTGATGAAATAAATGGTGTATGAAAAGATTTCAAATAGAAATACAGAAGATTAAAAATACTATGAAAAGTGTGGGCAGAACTAATCAACATCATGACAGAATTTCAAAACTGAAACACAATTATGCCTTCGGGATGGAAGAGAGCAGCTGGGCATCATTTCTGAGCTGAAGCTTAAGCTCAACTCTAGCAGCTTCTCCAAAGACTCTTTTGTTGCCATTAAAATAGCTGGAGAGGAATCCAGTGGAACAGTAAGAGAAACCAAGAACAGTTTTCCTAGGCTCACATGAATGGAGTCCACTGATAAAATCTACAAAAGGTACCAGAAAGTATTCAGTATCTGTATGAAGAAAAGCAGAAGATAAAGAGAGTTGAAATTGCACTTAAAGAAGCCAAAAAAAAAAAAAAAGAATTTCAAGTGTGAAAAGAAAGCAGATAATCATTTTGAGATGGAGACCTAGACCGAGGAGAATAGAAACAAAGAGAATGAAGAGGAGAAAACACAGAGATTATTGGAGATGAAGTAGAAATTTTGAACCTTCAAATGACAGCTCTATTTAGAGCTTCCAGAGGTTAGTACAAAAATCTTTGAAGCTGAGCTAATGAAGATGTGTCAAAGTATCAGGCCCTTGAAAGGTGAAATTCTGCAGCCCCATCAGGGTTTAGTGAAAATCTAGAGCTGTTTGATAATAATAATAAGTTAGAGCTCCAAGCGTAGACCATGCAATTAGAAATCTCAGTGAAGCAAGCTAAAACAGAAGCCCGATTTAGCTATTCTGCAGTGGACATGCAATAAACTTCTTAAAGAACAAAATGATGCATTTAAAACAAGTGACAATCTAACAAGGAAGGAGGTGGGAAAGGTGGATAAGTTGGTGCTGTGGAAGCTAAATGCAAAACTGGAGCTAGCAAAGAAGGTGCTGGCCTCTAATAATGAATGAAATGAAGCAGACCATCAGCAAACAAGAGGAGGACTTGAAAATTATGGTTGCTCTTGGGACTTGGATGGAGCTGTACTGTTCTAACTTGCATACTGAAAGAGCAGCAAAAGAGAAGATTCATGAAGAAAAGGAGTGACTGGCATTACAGCCAGCAGTTTTGCTGTAAGAGAACAATACTTTTGAAGATGGAGAAAATAGGCAGAGTGTTTTACCCAACAGCAACAGAATGCACATTCTTTTTAAAAGTTTATAGGACTTTCTCCAAAATGGACCACATACTAACACATGAAGCATGCTAAGGTAGATTCAAAAGAATGAAAATGATCCCTTGCATATTTTTGGATCATAGTACAATGAAACTAAAAATCAATGGCAAAAGATACCACCAAAACTGTACCAACACATGGAAATAAATAATAGCATCTTGAAGAGCCAGTGAGTCACAGATGAAATTAAAGAAGAAATGAGACAATTTGTATCATCCAACAATAATGCTTATATAACATACCGCAATCTATAGACCAATGAAAGAAGTCCTAAGAGGGAACTTTATAACCATGAATTCCCACATCTGAAAAGCAAAATGAGATCAGATAAATAATATAATGATGCGTCTCAAGGTCCTAGAAAACCAAGAACAATCCAAACCTTGTACTAGAAAGTAAATTATAAAGATCAGGACAGAAATTAATGAATTGAGACTAAACACAAGTAAAGAATAAGTAGAAGAGTTGTGTATGTGTTTTTTTGTTTTGTTTCATTTTATTTCTGAGATATTAAGCAAAATAGACAAACTTACAAGAATAAGGGGGAAAAAGACACAAATCCATTGAGTTAGAAATAGAAAAGGTCAAATCACAACCCATTCTGCTGAACTCTAGATGATTGGTAACTACTTTTGAGAAGCTATACTCTGATGAAATGAAACATTGAGAATAATGTAATTCCTAGATACATATGAACTACCAAAGTTGAAGAAGATACATAAATCCTGAATAATCCAATATTAGTCAGTGAAATTAAGGAATGAAAAATCTACCAATGAAGAAAAGCCCAGATTTCATCAGACTGACTGATGAACTCTACAAAAATTTTAGAGAAGAGCTAATGCCACTACTCCTTAAATTCTTTAATGAAATTGAAATGAAGCAGTACTCTCAAAGTCATTCTTGAGAGTAAGCATTAATCTGATTTCTAACCTAGAAAAGTACTCGATGAAAAAAACAAAAAAGAACTATAGGCCAATGTGTTTAATGAATATAGATGAAAAAATCTTTACTAAGATATTTACAAACAAGATACAGCAAATGTTCAAAAAGATTATACTTCATGACCAAGTAGGATTCACTGCAGGGGTGCAGGGATGGTTTAGCATGTGCAAATCAAAAGATGAAACACACATAGACTGAATCAAAGACAAAAATCACATGATCATCTCAGTAAAAGCAGAAAAAGTGTTCAATAAAATCCAACATCCATTCATGATAAAAATAAACCCTGAAAAAAATAGGACTAGAAGATCTATATCTCAGTCCAATAAAAGTCATCTATGACAAACCAAGGTCCCATATCATGATAAATGGAGAGAAGCTCAAAGTTTTTCCTCTAAAACCAGGAACAAGGAGAACTATTGGTGTTCCCTGAGGTCTGCACCATGTTGGAACTGGGAGCGTTGGGAGAACAGGCAGCCAGCTCACTGCCCTGGTAAGTGGCTGGGGCCTCACAAGCCACCACCGCTCCAGGGTGAGAACTATTGGCGTTTTCTGAGGTCTGAACCATGTTGGAACTTGGGGTGCTGGGAGAACAGGCAGCCAGCTTGCTGCTTTCGTAAGAGGCTGTGGGCCTGCCCCTGAGCAGGCTAAGAATCAAACATTGATCCACCCCCCGCCATTGGCAAGTGGGAGCCAGAGGTCTGAGTATCTCTTGGGAGGATGAATGTATGCAGTGTGGCAAGTAAGGGGGTTTTCCTTCTACCATCTCTTTGAAGGCAAATATTTTTATCACTGTTTTTGCTCAGTTCTGATTAATGGTACTGCTCTATTCAATATTCTGTTTTTATAAGTTCGGTATTTCCTTCCGTTTTGCCTTACCTGATTGAAAGAACAGCTAATGTGAACAGAATGGGATGTACTATTGTGCCTATTACTGTTGTCCTGAGTGAGGTTCTGTGCCAGTTTCACTGCACTGTTTCGGATGGCTTTGTTCCATTTTGTTCTGCTGTATTTTGCTACCTTCAAACAAAATAGATAACAAAGTAACAAAATACCTCCAAAAAACTCCCAACTCCACCAAAGCTGATCCATGGGGCATGGATGAGGAGAAACTCAAATACAAGGAAACAGAATAATGTAAGGTATCAAAGAGTAAATGACAACAACAAAACAGATCAGTAAGGTAATGAGCAACCTGAAACAGGTATAACTAAACAGATAATGGACTTTAAAAGCAAAAGAAGGAAAAAAAAGTGCTCTAAAGGGTATAATTGCACTCATCTTTTAAGTGTGTAGGGTTGATAACCATATTGCTAAGTTTTTACAGCATCATTGAACAGAGCTGTTTGCAGCCTCACTGTTTGAATGTCCACTTTGTATGCCTTAATTTTGTAACTTGAACAACTATTTCTAAGAAGACAATATGTAATTTATCAACTAGTGATTTCTTACTGTTTATTTTTTTTGAAATTCTGTATTGTTTCTACCTTTTTTTTCTGTTTTCCTTCTTTTCTCTTTAAATAAAATTAAAAAAAAAATAAAACCAGGAACGAGACAAAGATGTCTACTACTAACACTCCTGTTTATATAGTTGTCTAACTATTAGCTAGTGCAGTTAGACAAGAGAAAAAAATAAAAGGGATGTGGATAAGAAAGGAAGAATTTAAATTATCATTATTCATGGCTCCCGAATCAATAGCGTTTCCAGTACACCAACCACAGACTCACCACGATAGAAATCAGAGAAACAACACCTTCCACAATAGCATCAAGAGGAATGAAATACTTAGGAATCAATCTAACCAAGGAAATGAAAGACCTCTGCAATGAAACCACCATATTCTGAAAAAGATTGAAGAGGATATAAAAAAATGAGGGTTGAGGGTTTAGCTCAGGGATGTAAATGCCTACTCTGCAAACAAGAAGTCATGAGTTCAATTCCCAGTACCAAAAAAAAAAAAAAAAAAAAAAAAAAAAAAAAAAAAAAAAAAAAAAAAAAAAAAAAAAAAAAAAAAAAAAAAAAAAAAAAAAAAAAAAAAAAAAAAGGCAAAAAAAGGAAAACATTTCCATTCTTCCTTGGCAGGCAGAATCAATAAAGTCAAAATGGCTATACTTTCAAAACTTTTACTTAGATTTAAGGTAGTTGCAGTCAAAATACCAATAGTATTCATTGTAAAACAAGAGAAAGAAATCCTATAATTCACACAGAACCAAAAGAGGCCTAGAATAACAAAAGTGATTTTGTGTAACAAAGGCAAGCCAAGAACCGTCATAATTCAGGACTTCAAGTTGTATTAGAAAGCTATGGTGAGTTTAATAAAATAGACTTGTAGATGAATAGAACAGGCTAGATGATGCATATACAACTCCAGAAAGACTCAGCTACCTTATCTTTGGCAAAGGGACCAAATATTTTTGCCTCTTTAACAAGTGTCACTGGGAAAACTGCCTTTCCGCATACTAAATATTGAGGATAGATCCATATCTCTCACCATGCACTAAACTAAATGGAAAATGGATCAAAGATCTCAATACTAGAAGAAAAGCATTTAATCCATTGAAAGAGAGAATAGGTGGAATCTTTGAAGACATAGATGCAGGCAAAGACTTTATGAACAGGATTCCTCGTGATAGAAGAATTAATATTAAAGTTGGAACATATCCAACTTAAAACCTTCTGCACAGCAAAGGAAACCACCAACTGAGTGAAGAGAAAACTTACAGAATGGGGAAAATAATTTTGTTAGCCACTCTTCAGACAAAGAACTGATATCTATATTAAGAACTCAAAAAAAAAGCCCCAATCAAAATATGGGCAAGTGAAATGCATTACACTTCTCAGAAAAAGAAATAAAAACAGGCAATAAAGACATGAAAAATGTTGAATATTGCTCATCATTAGAGAAATGCAAGTTAAAGCAACACTGGGATTTTATCTCACCCCAGAAAGAATGACTGTTCTCAAGAAATCAACCAATAAAAATTCTGGCAAGGCAGCAGGGGAAAAAAGGAGACTTTCTTCATTGTTGGTAGCAAGGTAAACTTCTATGACCACTGAGGAAATTAGTATGAAGATTCCTCTTAAAACGAAAAGCAGAAATTCCATTTGACCCAGCTCTTCACCTTCTATGTGTCTTCCCAGAAGAGGTAAGGACATTACATCACAATGATGTATGCATAACCATGTTATGGCATAGTTCATGACAGCTAGATCCCGGAATCAGTCACCAGTTTAATGGATTAAAAAACTGTAACTTTTATACACAGGAGAGTGCTACTCTTCCATAAAGAAAGATAAATTTGAGTCATTTGTAGGAAAATAGATGCACCTAGACCCCACAATATTATGTGAAGTAAAGCAGATACACAAGCCTAAATATCGCATGGTTTTTCTCTTATATGAGAAACATAACATATAAGTAAATTACAAAATATATAGCAGACAAGAGAAAAAAGTGAGAGGAAAAACATTATTGTAATCCAGCACAGAATATCTAAAAATGTACCTTAATTTATTATAATTGTCTTATGTGTTTTATATGTTTTTGGCTTATTTAGTTGTGAATTTGTGTTATGATAATTAACTTTATAAGGATTTATATAATAAATAATTGAATCTGATGTTGGGAAAAAGCAAGAAGACAGGAAGAGTGAAAAAGAATGAAGATGAGTTATGTACACGTACAAATATCCCAAAATTAATATAGCTATTATGTACTGTAAATGTATACTAATAAAAAATAAAGGTCTTTTTAAATTACAGTTTTATTGGGCATATAATTAAAATCTGACAAATATTTTCTTACAACATTTTGATGATGTCATATATCATTTAATATTGCTGTGTCATCATATTCTTGTCATTCTTTCATTGATGGTAGATGCTTCATTGAAGAATTATGTCTTTGACTAAAGTGCATGCTGAAGCTATGCTGCCTTTGCTCAGGTTGACAACTGCTCCAGTTACAAGCCCATGTCCAGAGCAAGGTATCTGGGGCTACTAGGTCTCCTGCTTCATCTTGAACATGCTAGACACCTTCTGCCCCGGTGGTTCCTAAAGTTGATGACCTACTCTGTCCCTGAGTGTGACACTCAGTTAATGGAGGTCCTTGCTGGTCAGGCCCAAGTTCAAGGGCTATGGCTCCTTAGACTAACAGTCATTTCTCTACAGAGTAGGACTGCGGAAAAATTTCATGTATGTCTGCTTATGTGCATGTGTTGTTATGGTTAGGATCTGAAATGTCACCTAAATTATCTAGATTGGATGGCTTGGTCCTCAGTTCATTGGGAGGCATTTGGGAGATTGTATCATGAGGGCTTGGACCTCATTGCTGATTAGTTTACTGATGATTTATAGCTTAATGGGCCATTGACAGTTGTAAAATGCTTTAGGAGATGGAGCTTATTGGAAAAAATGCATAACTGGGAGCATGAACTTGAAGGGTCTATTTTGTGTTTTGTTCTCTCTCTCTCTCTCTCTCTCTCTCTCTCTCTCTCTCTCTCTCTCTCTGTCTCTGCATCCCCTCATCTGCCCTGGTCTGTGTGAGAGAAACAACTTTTCTTCATCACTTCCTTCCACCTTTCACCATGACATTCTGTCTCACCACAGATCTAGAAATGAAAAAGTCAAGTGACTATGAAATGAAATCAGCATAACCATGAGCCAAAAATAACTCATTCTTCCTTTGAGCTGCTTTTCTACAATATTTTGTACAGTGACAGAAAACTAACAAATATATTATCAATTGGTACTTTTTAGATTTGGGCATATCTTTAACTGTTTCTTTACTCAAATTTTTTCATTCGTTTCATCTTACAATACAAAATTAAATACAATATTTTGTTTTGTATTAAAGTCTTGATTCTGCTCTTATTTCTTGGTAGAGTTTAAGCATAGTTCTCCAAAACACTCCAGGACTTCAAGTCCCTCTCCCCCACTTACCATGAGTTCCTTGTTTCTTTGCCTGGAGTTTTCTTTAACTCAAGTTAGATAATTTAGCCATTTTTGTTATATTTTTAGCAAACACAACAGTGTGAAAGAGAATTAATTCAAGTGCTTTGCTCTCTGAAAGTTTCCAATATTTTCTTCTCTTCCAATTATCCTTGCTGAACACAAACTTCCCACACTTGGGGCAGAAGCAAAAATTGCTTCTGAGACAGAGATGGCAGTCTTCCTAAGAGTAAGAATTTCAGTGTTTATTTCTTGACTTCCAAATTAGGTAAGAACAGTGTATCATTAATAAAAAACATTTGTGCATTCCAAAATCAAGGAATGTAAACTCTGAGCAGAGTTCTTTCAAAAAAAAATCACAAACAAAAAAGAAAAGAAGGCAGATAAAACATGCAAGTGGATTTTCCATAAAATGAAAACAGTTACACAAATACAAGTAAGCATATTCTTTCTTATTTTTATTAGTACATGTTTGCTGCACATAATACTTACATTTATTGTGAGTTGGTACATATACATAACTCACTACCATCCTTTGGGTCCCTTTCCCCTCTTCTCCCTCCTTAGTCCTCCATCTCTTGGTCTCATTGTTGTCTGTAAGAGATCTATCTCCCTGTTTCTTACTGTATACCTTTTATTTTGCTGCACAAGTGCCCATTCATTCATTTCAGTTGTCCACTTCGTTTGATTGGCCTTTTACTTTAGAGGGAATTAATCTTGACTTCTTTATAAATTCAGAAGTTAGTTCTGTGTTTGAGGTGTAGGTGGCAAAATTTTTTCCACTCTCTAAGCCACCATTTTTTAGTTGTTTACTTTTCTGTAAGCTTTTACATTTTAAATTTGATTTAACCACATTTGTTGATTCTTGATGTCATTTCATATGCAATTAGGGTTGTGTTCAGAAAGTCTGTGCTTATGCCTATAATGCCAGGAGGTCTACCTAGTTCATCTTCCAACAGGTTGAGTTTTATTTTTTTTTCATGTTATTTTAAAGAGAATAAAACCAAACAAAATGAAGCAGAATAAAGCTAATCAAAACATAGCAATGAGAGCAATACAGGAATTCAAAACAAGATAATAGAAAATGAACAATGGCTACCATAATGACTCATGAAATCTTCAAAATAGCTGCCCATATCATAAGACATAATAAAATCAAACCAAAAAGAATAGAATAAAAGCAATCAAAGCAGAACAATGAAAGTGATACCAGACTTCAAAGCAAGAAAATAGGAAATGAACAACAGTTACCATAATATATCTTGTTATCTTCAAAATAGCTGCCCATATCATCAGAAATAATAGAATCTATCAAAAAAGAATAAAACCAAACCAAACCAAATAATGAAAATCATATTGGACTTCAAAACAAAGCGATAGGAAATTAACAGTGGCTACCACCTTCCCTTCTTAGACATTTGCACCCCTTTCACCTTCACAATGTCTATTGGATATTTTGGATCCCACTAACCTCTTTAGTTTTTTTCTCTGTAATTTTAGATGGAATAAAACAAATCAATGAAACAAATCTAAACAGTGATAAGACAGTAGGATATCTACAGTAGTTACTGTATCATATCTTGTTGTCCTCTAAACAGTTGCTTGACTCGAGGCTTGCAAACAACATATTTCCTCTGAATCAGATGATTGCTTAAGCGGGCGAACACTGTTCTCTACCTGGCTCACACACTGGTTGGCTCACAGGCAGGGGATGCTCAGCTTCCATTTTGACTCTTCCCAATCTGTGCTCCCCAGGTTGAGTTTTAATGTCTTAATAATCAGATCTTTGATCCATTTTATTTGAGTTTAGTCCATGGTGACATATGTGGGTGTAGACTCAAACTTTTCCATGTAGATAAACAGTTTCCTTAGCATCATTTGCTAAAGAGGGTAGCTTTCCTTCAGCATGTACTTTTGACCCCTTTGTCAAAGGTCAGATAGCAAAAAACAAAACAAAAAAATCAGATAGCTGAAAACACCTAGGTTTGTCCCTAAATCTGCAGCTCTGCTCTACTGTTCTCCATTTAATATGATGCTAGCAGTAGGTTTGTGTATAGCTGACTTTTATCAGGCTGAAATAAGGTCTCTCTATACCAATTTTCTTCAGGATTATTGTTTATCAAGAATGGATTTTTGGATTCATGTAAATTCATGTAGTTACTTTATTCCTGGAGTAAAGTAACTTTTAATGAAATACATTAAAGATGAGACTCTAAATGAAGCCTGAAAGGGAGTTGATATGATCACCTGCTGGGGCAGAGGTGAAGAGAACTCCAGAGAGGCTGATGGGAACATAAAGCAGAGGTTTGCATTCCACTTCTCACTGATCTCACAGGAGCCTGCTGCTTTGTCTCAGAAACTGCTGTTCAGTAGGAGCTGAAGCATGATGTGTTTAGGAGAAAAACTGCCTGGAGAGCAGCTTTCCCACAGCCTCACACAGGGTTGGGAAATGCAAGCTTGGGTGGGCTCCTGCTGGAGAAATGAAGTGTTGGGTCAGATGTCTGAGATCAAAATGAGGAAGGTCAGAGTACATGATCTTCAAGGCTGCAGCAGGGATCATGGATGTCATCAGTCTTCCAAAATGAGAGGACCAGACACAGCAGAAGATGCAGGAAGAGATGCATAAAGGGTGGGACAAAATCCCCTCCAAAGGTTCACAAGAATTACAGAGAAAAGTAACCCAATGGAGCTCCCTCCCCAACTCTGCATAGAAAAGGAGGGAGAGCAGGGCAGTGAAGCGCATGGAGGCAGAGGACATGGGGAAGTCTGTTCTTGACTTGTCCTGTCATGGTCATCAAGTAACTGGTTCTGGGCTCCACAGTGTCTGACTGACTCTTTCCTTCAGGGCATTGCCCAGGTCCCTTGGCCCCTCTACCTTTTCCATACTGGGAATCTCACACCCACTCTGTCACAGGTAATGACTCTCAAGACCACACTATTGTCTTTGACTCCTAGATCTTTACTGGTTCATTTTGAGTGCTCTGTATGTTCTCCTCTAAGGTCCCACTACTAGTTAATGACAACCATTCCATTTAACCCATCAATGGTGAAGCAACTTCCTTCCTACTGGCAGCTGCACTCTGTTCCACAGTCTGTTTAATCAGCACCTCCCCCTTGAGTTTCACAGGGCTGACCTAGGCACCTACCCTCTCCATTTCAAGATGCAAAGACATCTCTCTAAATGGCCTCACTGAGAGTTTCTCACTAAGCTGGGGGTCTGTGGAGGAGAGAGGGCTCACAGCTCATTCCAAAGACATCCTTTTCCCTTTCTCTCCACCCTCACTTTTTATGTCTTCAGTGCATCAAGCTTAGTTTTTAGAAAATGTTTCACAAATGCTCTACATAGAAGTTATATTCCAAGATGTTTGATTATATCCTGCATGTGCTTTAAGTTTTATGAAAGACCTGCTGTGCTTGTGGAGGTCAACTGGGGTTTAATCTAGCTTTGTGATTAAAGATGATGGAGAGAGCTGAGAAACTGTATCTCCCTCTGTTTATATGTGGTTTTCCGTATAACTGTCTCATTGTTTGACACTGAGACAGCTTTCACCACTGCAAATCTCAGTGGGATATTTTTGTTTTATTTTGTTTGGGGTTCTGCCTGCAAAAATTCCTGCCTTCTCACAGAGTACTCTGAGACTAAAAGAGGTATTAGATTCTGAATGTGCTTTGCAAGTGTCATAATCCTTTTGATCCTACCTGGCCCAGAATCAGTGTTTCAAACCCAGATCCTGGCCAAGTCAATGTTCATCACAACAGGCTGATGCCATGTCACCCAGGAGTACAGGGCCATAGGACCTGAATGTATCCTTGAAGAATAAGAGTCTCTTCAGGGAGCTTGGACAGAGAGGGACACCAGGACCAGCCCAAATCCTAATGCCTAGCTGTAAACCTGCCAAAATTAACATGAGCCTCGCCTGTGTAGGCAACAACCACATGTCCCTGTGGATCACATACCTCTGGATTACATTCTGCCATCTGTACAATAGGGATTTCTTCTTCCCAACTGAAATCAGACACACAAATTTAAATATGGAATGACTTTTCTTATATGAGAAACCAAAAACATAAAGAGCAAAATAAAAGCTATATAATAGGAAAGGGGGTATAGTTCTTTTGCAAATGAGACTGAAGCATAGAGATGGAAGGAAAGGGAAGGGAGGAAAGGACAGAGGCCATAGAAACTCCCCAAACACAAACAGAGCCTATAAAAAGCCTGCAAGGGAAGGCTTGGTTTCCCACCCATGTTGGTGTCCCATCAGCGTGCAATCCAGAACATATCCTCTCTTCTCTGGGGCACACTCAAGAACCCTTCACAGTTCCAATGCCCAGGCCCCTCTTGTCAAAAGACAGATGTGATGAAGCACTGGAGGTAGGGATTTGCCCACAGAGTCAGGCAGGGTTCTCTTGGTAAAGCTTCTGGAGAAGAGAACTCAGGTGCCACATTGATGACTGAGGAAGAATCCTCACTTGCAGGCCTGAGGATCCTGAGTGTGCAGGAACAATAGGGAGCTGTCAGAAGAAGTGACAGGACCACCTGGCTCAGGGAGAAATGGCCACCAGGTCAAGCTAATACAGACCAAGGGCACCAGGAGCTGAACCAAAGCCGAAGTTGGTGACTGCAGGTGTCAGGCTCAGAGTGCAGTTGTCCCAGGAGAGCTTATTTCTCCTGTTTCCTCCAATTAAATCATCGTTAAGGGCTCACCAATCTTACTGTAGATATCAGTCAGTGGCCCATTTTCTTCCACATGTTCTACACCAATACCCTAGGAATACAAAACAGAGGGTTCTGGAGCAGCTGGGGCTAGACACAGTGTCCCCAGAAGAACTTGGATACCACCAACGTTCAATAACATGAAATGCTTATGAATTGCCCCAAAGTACCCAGCACTACACAAGCCAATTAAAAACATAGTTACTTAATGCTGCTGTTCTTACAAAAAGTGGTAAGAACATTAAGGACAGAAATAGAAAGTATATGAGATTAGGAAGCCCAAGGTAGGCAGTGCGTGACTTTTGAATGGCCAGGCTGATCACCACTCCCAGCTCTCACCTTGTTTTTGTCCTGTGATGTCTGAATTTTAATCTCTGCATACGTGATGTCATCATTGTAGGCCATTTGGTTCTGCTGCAATCTTGCACCTAAGCCATTGACAGAGAGGAGCTTGATTTTTATGCCAAGGACTCAAGTAATACTCCCCAGCACCAAGGTCATCGTATTGACACCTCTGCAGGACCTACTTCCTGGCTGCAAAGTGAAGGACAAAGGGAGCCCAGTGTCCAGTTGGAGAGAGGGGTGGTCTCTCAACCCAGAAGGGGAAGTACAACCTGCCTTGTTCCACTGCCATTTTCTTCTTCTCACGAATCTTCCAAATATATAGTCCAGCTCCAAGAAGCAAAAGCATGGCCACGAAGCCTCCTAGCAAGCCTCCTGTGTGGCTAGCTGGTGACGGTCTTGATTCACCTGTTTCCCATACAATGAGAGAGTGAAGAACAGTTAAAGCAGTCAAGATACCCACTGTCAGAGTAAAAGGGAATGAAGATGAAGTCAGAGAACCTGATTCTGAAGCCGAAAGGAATGAACTTGAAGATTTATCATTCAACCAGTTGCTCAGTGCCTGCATGGTCCTGGGACACTGAAATGAGCAAGGCAGGGTCAGTGCCCTTGAGACGTTCAGCATCCAGGAGGGAAACAGAAAATGCCAACTTCCAGACACAGGGATCGCATGACAATGGAGGTTTAACTTTGCCCAAGGACTTCAGGGAAAGCTTCCTAAAGAAGGCTATAGGGTAAACTGAGTCGTGGGGAAATAGTGGGAGTTTCACAGATATTCAGCAGGAAGTGAGAATCCCTGCAGGCAGGGACGGGGCTTGGAGGAGTGTAGGTGAGCAGGACCACAGGGAGGCTCGAGCCGAGTCCAGAGGGTGAGTGGTCGCGCCAAGAGCAAAGCTTGCTGAGACTCCTAGACAGGAGCAGGTGAGGGTGACAAAAGTGATTCCAATGGGTGCTGACCTGACAGATGCCTGAACCTGATCCTGGAGGAAGGTGACAGAGGACGAGACTGCACACAGCTCCGGGGTCATTCAGCTATTCAGCAAAACACTGGACGTAAGCAAAGCTTGGTCAGAACTGTACTTGGCCAAGAGACCAAGGACAGGAAAAACTATGTCCTCTGCCGTGAAGCCACTGCGGTTTACAGAAGATTCAAGTACATAAACTGACCAATAGAGTAGAGTGGCCCGGACAGCCTAAGAGAGGCGATACCTTAAAGGCTCTCTACGGCAGGACACAATCTGGTACTAGCGTAACCATTTTGTGTGAAGACAGCATGAGAAATTGTGAGCCCTGAGTCCTCAGGGAGTAACTGGAAGTCAGATCCCTACTTGAGCCCAACAAGTGCCACAATCTGCTGTGCTTTTCCAAAGCCCCCCTCTCCCACAGTGGACGGCAGATGGGGTAGAAGAGGCATTGGATGGCTGCTGTCTGGAGCAGCAGGGAAGGGCAGGGATGGGAGAGACATTTACAGGCAGAGATATGTGACGGACATGACTCCAGACTTCTACACAGGGTGACCCTGTGCAGGTGGTGGTGTTAGTGAACATGACAGGGAGAAAAGCTTGGGAACCCCAGGCTCCGCTCTACCCTGAGCTCCTTCCTGCCAGTAGGTGGCACTTACCTCTTGAGCAGATGTCACCAAGGTCTAAGGTGGCTTTGTTCTGGTCCATGGGATGGCTGACCAGACAGGTAAGGCTGGCATTAGCCTGGCTCAGGGGCAGGCTCACAGCCAGGGTCCAAGGGTTGGCGGCTGGTCCTGGTGTCGCTCTCTGCCCCAGCTCCCTGGGGAGGCCCTTGCTCTCCCAGGAAACATTCAAGTCCTCTGTGGACCCTGTGGCCCTGCACTCCAGGGTGATGTTACACCAGCCTGATGTGATGGATGATGCTTTGACCTGGATCAGTGGAGGGGACACAGGCCCTGGGAAAGAGGGGACCAAGAAGAGGCTCACATGCGTGGAATATGTTACATGTCACATGCTGCCTCACTGAAGCCTAGGAGAATGCCTATGAGGAAGGAATGAGTAATTCACAAACAAAGGACACTTTGCTTCCAGCTAAATGTTGAGCAAGCAACAGTAGCCAATGACAAGCTTCATGTGACTTCCCTAAGTGCACAAGTCTTAAAATATTTCCATCGGGCAGCACAGGACTCACACAGCAGGACCCTGGGCCATCTCTGAGAGGACACAGA
>PVLA01013978.1:5907-33495 GCA_004027455.1 Hydrochoerus hydrochaeris
TTCCTGGGGATTGAAGCCAGGGCCTTTGCATTGAACTACATCCCAGTCTTTTAAAATTTTAAATTTTGAGACAGTCTCACTACCTTCCTCATGGCCCAGGCTGGGCTCTGACTTCCAGTCCTCTTTCTGCTTCCCAAAGTGCTTGCAGTACAGACCTGACCACCCTGCCTGGCTCCAGACTCACTCCCTTCCCCACAGTGGTCCCCTAAATGCCACTTTCAGAAACATCGTGCATTTTCAGCTATCTCTTCCAATATTGTTAATGAACTTTCTTTGCCACTATTTTCTATGAAATTGCATATTAATGAATTGGAGAAACTATCATTTGTATAACATTAAAATTTACCAATAAATTAGTATGAAATAGATATTTATTTAATTAGATTGCATTTCTGGGTCTCAAGAAATTAACATCCAAGAAATCTTGCACATTTTTGCCTGATTTGTTCCTAGGTATTTGATATATTTTAATGTTATTTTTAGAGATGCCTTCTTCTTATAGATGTTTACTTGTTGCTTTTGCTAATATATAGAATCAAAATAGACTTCTAGGTAATGAAATTAAATTCATATATGTTGCTTTGTTCTTTTAATATTTCCAATAATTTTCTGTAGAATAGTTTGTTGCAAAATAGGTAATTACATCATGGGAAAAATGACATTAATTTCATCTTTTTGATTCTTTTGTCTGAAATTTATTTTTCTGGTTTCATAGCTAAAATTTGGGGTACAATAATGAGTCAAAATGGCAATTACTATATTATAAATAGATGAGAACATTCTATAGATTTAGTATATTTATAAAAATTACCCATAGCTAGCAGTATACTTGGTTATTAATTATAGGTTCTATTTAAAATGAGAACCAATGAAAAAAAATAAAATGAGAACCAAGATATGGAAACTTACTAGTGCTGCTTTTGTTTAACATTGGACTGAAGATTATACAGGAAAACAGTGAAAAAAGTTGAAGAAATGAAATAAAGCCAAAATTGCTCATTTTAGATGCTGTGTTGAATTCAAAAAAGTCCTACAGATTTATTTTATAAACTTTAGTACTGGATTTTTAGTTTTGAATGTAAATGTCAAGGACCAACCATAACCATAAAATGATGCAAAGTGAGTTGGCTTAGCCTGACAGATGTTGCCGAACTACACTAAATTTAATATTTAGTGCTTTATTGGCTCAGGGATTGAGAAACTAAAGAAACAGATATCCTAATAAGAGTAGCATAAAAAAATGATCATGAAATGATGGATGATTCAATAAACCATGCTAAGACAAATGGTTGTCCAAAAAAAGGAACTGGGTCACTGCATCATATCATAAAAATCATTTGACAAAGGATTTGTGGCTCAAAGTAAAGTGAAAGGTAAATCTATAAAACTCAAAAGAAATACTAGGAGAATACTTTTTTAATGTCACTTTTACTATACTTTAAAAATGACAAACATTCTGATAAAACTAAATATCGATACAGAGTGACAGCAAGTTTTTCAGGGCTGGTAAGAAATCAAATGAGTACAGTCACTTTGAGAAACAGTGTAGCAATATGAAGAAATACTGAAGGCATCAGTTTCTACAGTGTGGAGCCTATAAGTATTATTTATCATATGTTCACCAGGCTGTGTGTTCCTAGAAGCATATGTAATCTCAAAAGTCTCAAAGTTGCATGAATAATATAAATGAAATATATTTATTCAATATATAACCATAGAATAGTTAAAATAATAAACTAGAGCTATAAACAGCTAAGTAGTTCTCAAGAATATAGTGCTAAGCAAAAGAAATAAATAAAATGTATGACCACAGAATTTATATATGTAAGATTATGACACGTAAAGTTAAGCAATATATTATTAAGACTGTATGCATAGAAATGACACTATAAAAAAGCAAGGAAATTTGACTACAAAATTCACATGCAAGGAAAAAGTAATCAATACAAGTGGCTTTGGGAACAAGTATTACAATTGGATTTCAGTGCACAAAGCTCGTGAAGAATTTGCCTTATTTTGCTAAATTTTTCCTCTACTTTGTGACAGCTTCAGTCTAAGGCAGGCTCATCATTTGCAAGGAAGTATCTATATGCCCAGGAAAACAAGGAAATCTGTTTCCTGGTAGCCCGGGTGAAGTTCTAGCTGCAGCTCTCACTGTTCTACATCAGGTCTTGAGTCCTAACGGTGGTCGTGGGCACAAATGATTATCACTACTATACTAGACCATGGTTAGTTGTTCAAGTGTCAGGAAGAGCCTCACCAGTCCATGTGCACAGGTCTTCCCAAGGAAAGTTCCAAGGTCACGGCCTTCCAATGAAAAGCTGCGCTACCCAGTGTGACAGATAAGGTAGAATTTCAGCTTGATTAACTTTGGGAAGGGGCCTGGAGATTGTAGAGCACACTCTTGGGTGCCTCTGGGAAGGTCATGGGGTGGGGCCTTAGTGGCTGGGTCTGGTGACCTGGCCCCTTCCACTCTGACGCTGTGCCCCTGCTCTGTCTCCTGGTTGCCATGAAATTTGGCAGCTTTGGTGCACCACACCCTCCTGCTAAGCATCTGCCTTGGAGCCAGTGGCTCACAGACTCGAGCTGTGAGGAGATGAAACCTCTCCTTTCAGTTGTGGGTATTTGGACTCAGCAATTCGAAACCTGTCCTACATTGAAAATTGGTACAGATGCGAGTTGGCTGCTGTGACAATATCTGACCTTGTAGTTTGGAAGCCTTTGGGCTTTGTCTACTGGAGGAGTTTGGAAGGGTTTGGGGATGTGGATGAGAGAAGCCTTAGAAAGCAGAAAGCGAGCTGATACAGTGATGCAGTTCAGAGCTCAGGAAACCAGAATGCTGATGAAAGTGGACAGTAAAGGCCAGGCACGGAAGGAAGGTTTCAGCTGGGTGCAAGGACTCCACTGGCATCTAGACTGGGGGCTATAAGTGTTACCCTTTTGCACATGGGCAGAAAATTCATCTACATTTTACCCACAGTGTTAGACTTAGCAGGGGACTGATTTATTTTAGGTGTAATTCTATATGTATTAGTAAGAACACATTTACCTGTAGATTTCCAGAGTTAGAAAATCCCAGAAATGATTGGTTTTATAACTCAACAATGTGAAGATTTAGATTCTCTTGCTTTTCTGTTTGTCTGTTTTGTTTTACCACTTAGAGTGGCACCATTGTTGTCTTGCTTGGCTACTTTTATTATAGACTTGCCATGATTTTAATGATGCCAAGGTTTTCCCAGCACTTACAAAGCATCATAACTATATGCTTTTAAAATCAGGGATTAAACTACGCAACCTGAATTTTATGTCTACACATTAGACTTGGAGTGAAAAAGGGGACAACACTGTGTGATGGATGGTGAGGTTAGGCTAACATTCTTGTTGATGGAAAATATTGAAGAAACCAGAGAGGCTTTTCTTTGTGTGAGAGAAGAGAAACATTTATATAGTTGACTGCAAAGGAGCCTTGTGGAAGAGGCATGGCTACTCTCAATTATTTATTCATCTTATTTACATAAATAGAGCTTATGAATGTCATTATGAAACAACTTGAAAATACAGAAATATTTAGACTGGAACTCTCCTTTCACATTTCTTCTTTCTCTATTGAACATGAACATGATCATGTTTGAGAGGTTTAGGGGACAGCTCTTGTGAATTTGTATTATAAATATCTGGATTTAAAAATGAGATGTGATTACACTATATTGTGTATCTAACCTTAAAAATACTGTATACTTTTCCTTACGGGCCATACAGATCTGTGTCATTGTTTAGTTGCTGCTTCATATGCCACATTATGAATATGCCAACATATTTAAGATGCTTATTTTGTTTATAAGTTTTTATTACAAGTAACAATATAAAAATCAAGTTTTTGCCTACCTCTTTGGGTGGTTCTGTTTTTCTATGAAATATTCAAAAGTAAATTCTTGATTGAAGTATATTCTGTTTTAATTTTGTAAAGATATTCCCTTTGACTTTCTAAAATGTCATTATTAAATCATTTTCCTATTAGCAGTGCAAAGGAGCTCAATTTCTTGATTTTTTTTCCTGTTTAGTCTCAATAGATACCTTTTTTTTTTGCACTGGGAATCAAACTCGGGACCTTCCACTTGCCAGGCAAGCATTGTGCTGCTGAGGGATATCCTTGGCTAGGTACCTTTTAAAGTGCACTAGACTATTAGATAAAAATAAAACAATTTTATTTGGTATACATTTTTCTGATTATTAGTTACACTAAACATCTTGTAAATCTTATTTGTCTACTAGATTCAATTTTACTTATTGATATTTGAAGCTTTCTGATACCTTGAAAAATTTATTTTTCTACATTCTATTCATAAATATTTTCTTCACAATGTTTTTTGCTTTTTGGGTTCTTTATGGTGTTGTGAACAAATTTTAAGTTTCTATGTGGACACATTTTTCATTTGTTATATTTATATCCATTAGGTCTTGCATCCAACTTAGAAAGTTCCTTTTAAATAAAAATTAATGATCTTGTACTATTATTATCCCTGTGTTACACATGTAGAAATTTAGGTTACATAAGTAATTTTCCCAAGGTGATACAGCCAATTAGTAGCAGAGTGAAACCTGAACTCAGACATTCTGACTCCAAAATGCATGCTCTGAACATTATTTTGAGTCTGAATTTCCATATTAACATGAATCTCTTTGGTACTATTTACTCTCCTGTTCTATTTATCTGCTAAACCTGTGCTTTTTAAATTACCATGCCATGCCATGTTGATTGATATCTAGCAGGGTATATCCTTTTGTATTTATTTAAATGCTTGTCCATTTATTTCCACTTCTCTTTTAGGCAAACTTTACAAATAGCTTATCTAGATTCATGAAAATCCTGTTGTGATTATCTTATTTTTTGCACTTATTTGGAAAACAATGTCTTTATAATGCTAGAAAATTTTTCCATAGGAACAAGAATCTATTGGCTTTAATTTTGTAAAGTATTGCACTGTAATATTTCAGAGATTTTCTTTCAAAGTTTTGTGCTTGCTGTCATGATCATGTTGCATTGTTCTTTCACTTTTCTTTCCAGGGAGGTGTTCTAAAATATGCTTGAATTACAAAAGTATATTTTTAAAGTTTATTTTGTGATTGTTTATTGCTATGAAGAAAAACTACAGTTAGTTGGTTTTTCTTTGTACCGTGTTAGCTGAATGCCCTGTAGGTTCTAATTGTGTTTGCTAGCTACTATTTAGATCTTGTTTATCCTCCAAAATAACAGGACCAAGTGAGCAGGAGCTGAAATATCTGAAAACATGAAACAAAATAAAACTTTTCTGCTTTTCAGTCCTTATTTCAGAAATTTTGCTATAGTAGTGGAAAACTAACCCATTGTTCCTTATTTTAAATATCTTTTAGAAATGAATATGGAAAACCTTTTAGATTTTCTTATAAAAAGAGAGATATAAAATTGTTGTGGAAATGAATAAAAAAATTTTAAAAAGGGCAAAGAAAAGTTCACTGAATATTTCCTGTATCTATTACATTAACCAAATTTTATGTTTTTGAGCTACTTGGTATGTATGTGAATTAATTTCCTTCAACTGGATGACTTTTTTGGGGTTATTTTGGATTTTCTTTTCTTTTTGCATTATAAAGTGTAATAAAGTGATACATCAATTTATAGTACTGTGATAACCTCAACGTTGTTTGAGTGAGTACAAAGTGCCTGGCTGAAAGTGAGATGTCTGTACCATAAGGCCATTGTTTATCAAATTCTGTCAACTTCCCCATCTTCAACAGGTAAAATTCTGATACTTTGAAGGTCACGGATGGTGCGAGACATCAAAATGTCACAGAATATTTGGTTTGGGATACATGCGTGCACACACGTATGAGAGCAAACACAGACGTACACATATCCTTCAGAAATGTGAAAACCAGAATTAGGAAGGCAACATACTGAAGTCAGACCTGTGAGAGTCTTTTCGAAGAAGAGTGTCTTACTAGAAGACTGAATGAGCATAAAAGCAAGTTTTTGCATAAATAAAATATGCTACACTGATAGAATATTTTAAAATTTATAATGTTTCCAGATACTTTACAAACTCTTCATTATAACCTAGTGGTATGGGATGTAGTCAGAGTGTAGAACCTTTATTGTTTAGTTTGGAGAGCAAATGTACTAAAGTCGAAATTGATGCTAGATTAGTAACCTGCAGAATTGAAAAAAACAAAACAGACCAATTTTCTAAATGCATGCTGAGTTTAACTTTCACTCCCATTGAAGGGCATAGGAAAGTCAATAAAAGACAGGCAATGGGAAAAAAGGAGAAGAAAGGCTCTTGTAATACACAACCCACCGTGTGTCTAAAAGTATACCTTGATTTAGTACAATTGTCTTAGGTGTTTTATATGTTTTTTGGCCACTGGTCTGGCTGTTAATCTGTATATATGATAACTAATTCCATAAATTAAACAGATGAATTGGAAACTAGTAAAATAAAAGGGGAGTGGAACAGGGAAAAATTGACATGTGGTATATACACATACCAATTCCTACAACAAATGTAATTATTATATTCTTTAAACATAGCTATTAAAAAGTTTTTTAAAAATCGGTCTCAACCAGTGCTTTCAGTCAGAAACTTGTAAGAATAAACTGAAATATCATGGAGTGTCTGACAATACAAACCTTGACATCCTGCAAGTCATGATTGAAACTGTACCTGATAATGCAGCAGTAGTATCATCACCTATTTAAAGTCTAAAATCAGTACTCAGTTAATTCTCTTGGACACTTAGTGGACACCTGTTAGGAGCTGAAAAGGGTATATATCTGAAAGAAAGATATTTTCTGGGCTTTTGGAGTCTCTCTGCTCCCATTCTCTTTCTTAGAGGCATTTTATTAAAGTGATGTAAGGCAGTTTTCAACCTTTGAGGATGTTTTATAATTTTTTTTGCGCCAGCTAGCCTTTATAAAGTTCAGAGGAAGAGAGTGTGACTTATACTTCTCAGTAAGCGTGCACACGTTGCTGTGCAGGTGGGTGGACTTTTACTGGTGGGGCCCTGAGTTGGGGAAGCATCAAGGAATAAACAACTCCAGCCAGCCTTCAAAGAGCTGCAGGTGAGGAAAGAGCACCACCCGCCAGGGGATGCTTTTACGGGCAAACATCTTATTTTTTTACATAGGTAGGTAGAAACCTGTAAAGCCACTCCTTATATTTTGATGTACATGCCAGATTCTAGTGTAAGGCTTGAAAATTATGAGTGTTTTTAACTAAATTTGAGTATTGTGAGTAGGAAGGTGAGTTCATGCAAAGGACTTGAGACATGCAAAATAAACAGAGGAAAGAGAACAAAATGAAATGAGTAGACTCGGTGAAGGACTCATTAGTTACCTTCTGTAGTTGTCCAATGTCAGTTAGTGGAAGCTTGGTGTTTCTAGCTATTTAATTCAGAATTTTTGGTTCTTCTCTTTCTCTTCACATACTACATCAGTTAGTCAGGAGATCTTTCCAGCTTCATATGCAAAAGAAATCCCTAATAGGAAACCCCTTCCTCCCCACTCTAACTGCTACCACCATAGGTCAGGGAGAAATCGTAAATCAGAAGGATATTTTAAAAATCCATTTGAACCTGCAGTAGTATTTTTTTTTTATTGCAAAGACTTAGGAAAGGATGAACACAACACTTTAATGGACATAAAAGACTGTCCTTTTCAATCCAGGAGGTTACTTTTTATGTTTTGTATTATTCCTCCACATAGCAGGGAGCTGTAATTTGATATGTGTATCAGTCAGCAGAGAAGCTCCTCACAGCTTTGAATCAGCTCAGGGTAGATTCCAGCTGAACTTGAAAGAGTCATAAAAATAATAGACAAGTCAGCACATACTCTCCAGCCCTACTCCTTGAGCTATGGCCTCATTTTAGGACTCTGCTTTCACAGACAGTACATTGGCATAGTGATTTCTCAAGACGGGGTGGGGAGACAGAGAGAGACACAGACAGAGAGAGACAGAGAGGGAGGGAGGAACAGAAAGTCCAAGTTGGTTTACTGCATTGGTGTTTTGCACTGGTCTGAAACCCATAGTAGATTTTGACATTTTGTCTTGATTTTCTGAAGATTTACGTAACTTACAGATGTATGTTTACTGCATTAGTTTAAAATGTTCAAATTAGGAATTTCATAAATTAATGAAAGAAAGCAAAGCACTTCCCCTCACAGACTCCTGAAATGCTCAGAGAGTAGAATATCTTTGAGGGCTGAGCCATCAGACTGGCAGGTTGGAAGTCATACTTTTTCAAGGATGAAAACCACTTGGAAAGTGCTTGGCATTCTGAGCGTGTTCAAGATTTCCCCAAGTTGTAAGGAGCCACAAGCTTTGCACATGTTCTCTTTATTTTGTGTTTCCGTTTTTATTTTGCATTTGTCTTCTCTCGGTATTAATAAATACGGTGGGCATTAAGCTTGTCCAGCTTACAGTGGGAAGGACTTACGTTGCTCTCTTTCTCAGCAAGCAGATGGGGTAAGGGACTGCTGGTTAGGGTGTCCTAATGGTACCCATCCCACTTGTCTTACACATGCTGAAGAACTAGAGGATCCAGTAGGTCCTCAGTAGAAGAAAGGAGAATCCATGAAACGAGAGGGACCAAGGACCTCCCCAGAGAGTCATGGGTCTGAGTCTGCCTAGCAAGGCTGAAGAAACTGGAGTCCAGTGTCCACAGGTGCAGGCAGCAGAAGATTCCCCCTGCTGAAGTAGAGTGGAGAAATGGAGAGCTTCAATGTGTGGCCCAGCTCCTTTCTTTTCCTCCGTCCCACCCAGGCACAGGCTCCTGGTTGGAGCTGGGTTGATAGGCCTTCCTGCCTCACTTTGCTGGTCTGCATGCCAGTCGGGTCTGAGAACACTCTGTAGATGCACCCAGAAGTATGTCTTACCAACCTAGGTGGTTCTTAATCTAGTCCTGTTGATCTATCCTGATGAACAGCCACAGTATGAATTTCTTGTGTTGGAGCCACTGTAACCCAAATCAAACCAGCTAGAACAGGAGATGTTTGTTGGAAGGGCACCATGGTATCAAATATGATGGGAGAGGTAATGAACAATCAAGTCCTTGAAATCCAGTGTAACTTTGGGCTTCCAGGGTAGCCAGATGGGACAGGACACGGCCAGGATCCACACGGCCTGCTGACTCCGCCCCTCTCTGCTTTGCAACTTCGACCTGGTTTTCTTTCCTGACTGCAGACAAGCTTCCTGCCGTGCTGCTTTTGGCTTCTCCCTCTACCAAGGAGAAACAAGGTGGCTTTCCCCAAGTCTAGCTAAGCACTCCCCTGAGGAGGGACACTGAATCACATTTCTGAGGTCATTGCCCCACACTGGATGTGTTCATCTGAGATCTTTGGCTCTGTTGTGGGATTCTGGAGTAGAATCAAGTGTATTCTGTTCACTTTGTAGTTGAAGAAACAGGGATGGAAGGTGAGTGACCTTCACCAAGGTCACTCAACTAGAACAATGTATTTGATCAGTGTCTGTTCAAGTCCACGACTCATAATTGAACTTAAAGTCATAGAGAAACTATTTAGAGTGAACTTGAAGGAGAGAATAGCAAAACAAGTGGGATTAATTTACAGTGAATAAATTATATAGCACTGTTGGAGAGCATTAAAGCTGAATACACATGCAGGGCTGTGGCGTGGCCCAGGCATGATTGAACTGAGAATGAGGAGACACCTCAGGGGGCAAGACAGGCCACAGCTGAGGCCACCTAGATACTTTCTGGATAATTTTCCTTAGTTAGCATTGTTTGTTGCTCTGAGGGGTCCTTGAACCCCTCCCAAGATACCGCTCAGGTTTCCTCCATTGTCCACTCAACTCCTTGTTGTTCTGATTAAATATAGGTGGTCTAGTGTCAGTCGCTGAGCCAGCTAGCAGAGTTACGAGCTCTGCTGAGAATTTCACTTCTCCTGCAGCCCTAAAGACCATGCCATGTATCTCATTCTTTTGAGCCTTCACGCATTTGGGGGTTTGGGGTTTAGGTACAGACCCCATCATAGTACCATCTAGTGATGATCTAGAGAATTTTGGAATTATATATATATATATATATATATATATATATATATATTCCATTCTACTTACTATCTGAGGCATTTTTTTATCTTTAAAAGGTACATAAGCAGGAAGTATATTTCTGATCACATATTTACATATTTTATGGGCCACAAGAGAATAGTAGCCCTTTAAAGAGGATACCAATTAATATTTTTGAAACCAAGCATTTTTGTGCTGATGTTGCAATCATTTTAATGACCTCACACTTGTGAGGCAAGTGCTGTGTCCCTGAGCTGTAGCCCCATCTCAGAATTACTTTAAATTCTAAAAAAAATGATATAAATTTTCTTGCAGAAAATAGACATTTGCTGTCAGATATAAAATGAACCAGAAGTCAAGGTTTTCAGTAGATATTATGATATTTTTAGAGGCAAATAGGTAGTCTTAATATACCTTGAGGGCTGGGGATTTAGCTCAGCGGCATAGTGAGCTACCTGGCAAGTGCAAGGTCATGAGTTCCATCCCTGGTACAAAAAAAAAAAAAAATCTACCTTGAATCCAGGTGTGATAGTACATGTCTGTAATCCCAGCACTTGGGAAGCTGAGGCAGGAGGATCACCCAGAGTTTGAGGCCAGCCTGGGCCAGCCTGAACTACACAGTGAGACCATATCTCAAACAAACAAAAACAAGTAACAAAACAAACAATGCAATTTGAGATCACAGTGTTAAATGAAGCATCACAGACACAAAAGCCTAAACTCAATATACATAATGTATGAAATAAAAGATATAATATCAAAAAAGAGAGAGAGAAAGGTATTTTAATCCAGCATGGACAATGTATCTGAAAGTGTACCTTGACTTAGTACAATTGTCTTCCATGTTTTATATGTTCTTTGGTCTCAGTCTCGTTTTCAGTCTGTATATATGTTAATTAACTTCACAAGTTCTCCTACGGTAAATAAATGAATCTGATGCTAGAAAAATAAACGGGAGGTGGGAGGAACAGGGAGAGGAAGGGAACTGAAATGTGTCATGTGTATGTACCAACCCCCTACAGGGATGTAGCCGTTACACACTGAAGCTGTGCAGAAATAAATGTAAAAAAATAAAGAGGGAAAGAATGAGATCAAACACCGTTACCGGCCTGAATTGGCCTAGTGCTCTGATGCGCATGCTCATGCCGCAGGCCGGCAGCGGAAGCTGCTCCGTCCGCCATGTTGCTCTGGTGTTGAAACCACGTACCCACGCTGGCCCACCCAACACTTTGGTATAGAGTAACCACACTGGGCCCTTTTTATCTAGGTCTGAGTTACAACCTCGGTATACTAGCAGTTATCGTTTCTATAAAGTGTGGCACAATTCCCAAGTGAGAGACAACGGTTTTACATAGAAAAACAGCAAGCACTTAATTCTGAATGTTCATGAGAATGTGTTTATTGTTTAATGATTTTTAGTATACATTTACATTTATACTTACCTTGCAGAAAGAATATTTTGTAGTGGAATAGGTGGAATACAAGCTTTTTCTTGGATATATCTTTTTCTAGATATTATCAAGAACTTCCACGAATCCTGAATGCCGCTATGTGAGCAGTTCTTAGACACACAGGCTAAGGGCCGTTGGGCATGATTGAGTGGTAACATTTAAATGACCCATGTGTTGAATATAAATCACATTTGTATGCAAGCAAAAGGGTTTCTAATAGAATTTTACCATATAAAATGTGTACATTCAGTCATTTTCTTTGCTATTACACGGGGGTGGGTGTTTTAAGGATATCTGGAATATTTATTCAAACCGTCTGGCTTCCTTATAACCATTTGTAATTGTACCACGTGGATCATGATTATAACATGTTTGCTTGGGATACAGAATAAATCTCAGTATCTCGCCCTGGATCTCATGTCTCCCCTTAGAGAAATCTAGAGGTGGGATTTATCAGGATTTGCAGTCACCTATAAGGAGGGCTCAAGGCCTCAGAGATCCTAAAACCATGGCCGTTGTTCCCCTCTGACCGAGGACAGTGCCCTGGAAGATTCATGTCCATCGGTAGGGATGAAGGTTTCCAGGGCCTCTTCCCTGGGCTTCACATTACTGTGGAGGAAGAACTATGAGTCACCCATTCTTCACAAGACACGGTTGAAGCACAGGGAAAAAGCCCACCAGAAGCATTTCTAAAAATGCAGACACCAGGAGTGAGCTCAGGTGTGGGGAGTTCAGGGTAACACGGAGCATTCACAGCTAGGGTTTTCCTGTAGTTGGAGTTCTTCCTTCTCCAAGGTCTAGTGGAGTAAAGTTGGCCAAGCCTTGGCCAGCTGGTTCCGTCTTTTCCTCAGGGCTGGAGATTTACAGGAGTCGCTGAAGCTGCTACATAAAAAAGGGAAAGAGACTCTCCCTGTGCACAGCACCCTACTCCTTAGCTTAGTCACGTTGCGATGGAAAGCAGGTAAAATAAGAGCAGTCTCTTTCCCTCACGTCAGTCTAGCATAATGTAAAGAAGAGGAATGGGGTGTAGAAGGAGATGCACTTTCATCTGTTTTAAGAGTCAGGTCTTTGGTTCCACGTGATGTTTTTATCTCCTCCACGTGGCGCCTCCCACGTGAGTAAACTCCAAGTGGAAGCCTCTGACAGGAGCCTCAGCACCCGTGGAATCCCTCACCCTACTCCAGGGACCTCACATAGAACTCAGCTCCGAGTTTCAAATGATGTGGTACAATGGCCCATGGACGATTCTCTATCCACTCTGCATGGTAACAGCAAGGGAAGGTTTACCAGAAACCCGGAAAGGCCAGAAGGTCTGAAAGGAATCAAATAAAACCATGCTTCTACAAGCTGGTGTGAAAACCATTTTCTCTCAGATAATGATCACCTGGAAATTTTTTTTTTGTATTTGTGCTCAGTTCTTATACTTTATTTGAGTAATGAGATTTGAAGATACCTTTTACCTGTTAATATCATAGAAAATTCAGAGATGAAAAAGTTAAATATAATTTGCTCAATTTTCTTTATTCTTATGAAGTAGGATTATTATAAATTTTAGAGCTATTCTAACCACTTTTCTAGCATAAGCGTTTAAAGGTAAAGATTTCCTTTGAAGCAGCACTTTTACTCTTATCTTTTTTTATTTTTTTATTTAAAGAGAAAAAAACATGTAAAGGGTAGAGATAATACAGAATTTCAAAAAAAAAGATAAACAGTAAGAAATCACTAGTTGATAAATTACATATTGTCCTCTTAGAAATAGTTGTTCAAGTTACAAAATTAAAGCATACAAAGTACATATTCAAACAGTGAGACTGTAAATGTCTATGGATGCATGAGTCTCTACATATATTTCTATCCTTTCTGTATTAGAGGGAAAAACAAAACAAAACATAGCAAGACAAAACAAAACAAATTCCTATAAAAACATGAAACCAAAAAGTCGTATAAAACCACAGTACAAGTGATCTACAATGATTACTGTGTGTTTCTTATTATCATCAACAGAATTGTCTATATCATCAGGCATAATTGAATATAGCAGTATAATTGAATATAGCAGTACATAACAATATTAGTAAAAATAAAACATTGTAGACAGTATAAAACTTCCAAGGCAGGTAATAATCAAACTAGAGTGGATATTCTAGTGAATCTTGTCATCTTCAGTGCAGTTGCCTGTACTCTCAGACTTGATACTATCAAGCATAACAGCTTTGAATAAAAATCTATCAATACAAAGCAGCAATCTAACAAACCAGATTCGATTATGATCAGTCATGGTAAAACAGTGTAGGTTATACAGAGATTTAGATTAAGTTAATAGGAAATTAAGGATGATTACCATACTATATCCTGTTATTTTCGGGATAACTGTGCCCTCAAATCTAGTACAGGTAGAAAGAATGACTGGAACAGAATATAATACATCTAAGCAGAGTAGTGTGAGTAATGTAGGTTTTAAATCCTGTTACACTATTAACAATATAGTGTATCAAGGCCATCTATGTTAGAGATTCTAACCATCCTTCTTTGCCTCATTTCTGCTATGCTATTTTTTTGCCTTTGTTTGTCTACTTTTCTCCTTCATTCTACTGCCTGCCCCACTCACTGAGGCCTTTCTGCCACTGTTCCTAAAATCCTGGTATTTTTTTCTTTCTCTAGAATGTCCTTCAGTATTCTCTGTAGGGTTGGGTTGGTGGTCACAAACTTGCCCAGTTACTCTTTGTCATGGAAGCATCTTGTTTCTCCATTAATTTCTAGTGACAACTTTGCAGGGTACATCACTCTGGGCTGGAGGTTATTTTCTTTCAGGGCTTGGAATATTTTGCTCCAAGCTCTTCTTGATCTGATGGTCTGTGTCGAGAAGTCAGCCGTGATTCTGATGGGTTTACCTTTATAGGTAATCTTTTTTTGTCTCTGATGGCTTTTAATATTCTGTTTTCATATTGAATTTCTGGTATCTTGATTATTATATGTCTGGGTGTAGCTCTGTTTTGGTTGTAGGTGGCTGGAGTTCTGTATGCCTCACATAACCGAATGTCATTTTCTTTTCCCACGTTTGGGAAGTTTTCCTTAATTATTTCCATGAATAGCCTTTGTAATTTGCCTGTTGGTATTCCTGCTTCTTCGTTCACATTTCTTATTCTTAAATTATAGATTCTCTTGTTTTGTAGCCTTTGTATTGTTACTTCCTGTTTCCTTGTTATTTTTAAGAGATCTTTTCTTTCATGATCACACATTTCAAACTTGTCTTCAAGTTTTGATATTCTATTCTTAGTTTCTTTTAAGGAGTTTTGCCAGCTTTCAATCGAGTTTTAAATTTCCTGGTAATCTCTTTGAATCTGCTTCATATATTCTTTATTTTCTTTATGTTCTTTATCAAATATTTCTCTCCTTTTTTGTGTTCCTACCCTCTTCTGTTTATGGCTTCCTGAGAGATGCTTAGCATTTCTTTTATTACTCTATTCATATATTGCTTTACCTGATTTAATATTTCAGTTTTGAGCTCATCTACAAGGTCCAAAGATATCTCTTCATGTCTATTGAAGCCATGTCTGATGTTGTGTGTTTGCTGCCCTCAGTCTCCCTTGTTTTTCCCTCTCCTGGATCAGTGCTGTCAGGGTTCTGGGCTGGGGGCCTCCTCTTCCCTCTCTCTCCTGTCATGGTCCCATCTTCCTCCTCACAGGTGTACAGTGGAGGTCCCAGCTCCCTTCCCTGTCAGCCATGGTTCCTCTGAAGCATGCTGGCGAGGGACCTTCACCCTCTCCTGACTACTGTTGTCACTGAGGTGTAAGCAGCGGCTGCGTATGACGGCCCCTCCCCACCAGGCCAGCCAAACTTCAGGGGCTTTCACCAGTGCATGCTAGGTGCAGGGAATTGATTTGGGATGGCTCATTGGGTCCCCACCAGGGGCATGGCCCAGTCCAAGCTAATCCCACAAATCTGCTCTGAGGAAGGAGCAACCAACTGAAGTCACTGTTGCCCCCAGTTCAGGCTCCTCCTGCCTGATTCCAACATGTCGCCCATTTGGTTGCACCCTTCCCATGGAAGGGGTCTCATTCCCAGCACTGACTGTGGATTAATGGAGGTCCCTTTGCTGGCTCTGCTCTCTGTTGGGCTCACCAACCCCCAACTTCAGTGCTGCTGTGTTTCCTGTGAGTGGTGGTGGGAACGAGTTTGGGTGGCTCTGCTGGCCAGCATGAATTTGCAAATTCAGGCTGGTGCAAACTTGGCAGGTCACAGTGAAAATACTGTGCCTGGTAATTTTAGGTGTTCCAATTGTAGCCCCGAGACTGCATGTTTGATGAGCTTTTTTACGTTTTAATTTCTTCCTGTGTCAAGAAGATCCATCTCCCTCTGTCTGGGTCTCTCCAGGATGTTTTATTCTGGCACACAAGTTGTTTCTCCCAGGAGGCTTTGTATTTTGTTGCTCACTGATCAGCCATCTTTAGCTCCTCTGTTACTCTTATCTTGATAATGTTCTTAGTTGTATTTTCACTTTCAAATTGTATGTCCAAATGGTAGAATAATATTTGGCCATAAAAAGGAATAAGTTATCAAGTGACACAAAAACATGAGTGAATTTAAATGACTATGACCAAAGAGAAGAATCTTATAAAAAGGTTACATAGTGTATGATTCCGTTTAGATGACATCCTCTAAAATGAATGTTTTAAAGGCCATAAACAAACCAATAATTGTCATGGGCTTGTTAACTCGGGGGGGGCTGGATGCATGAATAGAGAGGACAGTGGGCTGGTGAATATGGTAATATTGTTGTGGGTACATTACACAGTGCAATGCATGTCACAGCACAATGTGCAAGCCCTGATGTGTTCACATTTTCAAAAATCACTTAAGAGTAAGATGCAAAATGTAACATTACAGAATTATGCTACAGCCTCATTAATGTTCATAGAAAAGGTGCTGACCAAAATGACTATGGAACTCAGTGCAGTGCAAGACTGAAGGCAAAAAGAACCACCCATGAGCACAGGACCCCAGTTAGGTGCAGGAAGCTGTTGGCTAACAGAGCTGAAATGGGGTCATTTGTGCTACCACTGTGCAATTACAGAAATGTCAAGTGGAGAGTGGAGACCTGGTGCTTCCTGTTTTGGTGGGAGGTTACAGGCAAGCAGAGGGAGAAGCGGCGGATGGGCCTTGGGGTGCTTTGCAGAGGTGATTGGGTTGTGGGGTATAATAGGTTATGTTGTCATAGACTGGTGCCACAGATGTCACTGTGAACTCATGCTTATTTAAAACAGGCACAGACAGACATTTAGAGAAATATTTGTAGAAATATGGGTTATATTCACACATAGACACTTGGTGTCTCAGTGAGGCACTCCAGGTAGAATGACACCAGAAGTTACAAATGCCCTGTTTGTAATTTCTAATGCCTTTCGCTAATACCAAAAGCCAGGACCCCTTGGAGAAGCAGCTCTTCTAAGAATGAAGGAAAGAACCGTAGGAGACCTGTAGCACACAAAAACATGAAGACGCTGAACACATGCACATCCTCCCATGGCTGCCACAGCCACCACCACCACCACCACCACCATCATCATCAACAACGCAAAAACCATGAAGTTTATTAAGTTATAACTAAATGTTTTCACTTTATATAAAATATAATAAACAATGGTAGACTTTAAAGAAACATCGAAGCCACTTAGGATACTATTGGAGCAAACACAGAATACAAAACAAATAGTGGTCATTCTGTACTGTTACACATGACTGAATAAATACCCTCTACAAGACGCGTGTGGACAGCAGGTACTGAGTTTGTGAAGACAGCAGGGGTGAGTGGCAATGGTAATTTTTCACTGGGGAAATCTCGGAGACATTTTTCAGCTACGTGTCAGTTGGTATCATGTTGGTCGTAGGCACAAATGATGCCGTTAGTCTCTGCTTCACTGCATCTTTTCTACACATTTCCTCCTGTATTCTTTCCCCTGCTTTCGGCCATCCCAAGACTGTCATTGGCTGAGACACTGGCCGAAATTCGACAGGGCAGTTGTTCCTTGTTGCTTGTGGTGTGATAGTATTTTAAGTATTTTAATTTAGCAAGCATTCTTTGTAATCTGTTATGTGACAGACACCATGGGAGATCATAAGAATAAAATTAGTATATTCATTAATAATTATCTGTAGTAAAATATTTGCAAGCAATTAAATTTTCTATACTAGGAAGTTGACTGTATGTGTAAATGATCAGTCTTAGAAAGAACAAAGTAAGTCTGTAACTACTGGCATTTCTTTTAACTTATCCATCTCTTAGGAGAATTGTACAAGATTAAATTATATATATAAAATTGTAAGGTGAAAACTGTATGCTATCATTCATTTTGGTAGAAAAAGTTTAAGTAGGTGTATGCAGCCATACAGAAGATTATTTAGAAATAATCAATACAGAAGATTATTCGGAAATAATTTATTTGGTAGCAAAGTGTTCTGTTTTATTACTGAGGCTACTGGCCTACATGAATGCTTAAATGGATAAGGAAATATTAAAACCAGCTCACAATGCACCTCGAGACCACACTCCTAAGTGAAATAAATCAGACTCGTACGTACAAACATTGTGTTGTCTCCCTGGTGTGAGACACTGAAAGAGTAAATAAGGTCCAAAAGGTACAATAGATATTGTGAAATGGGAAGAAACTGTTCAAAAGGAAAAAGGAACTAGGATGGGTGAAAAGGAAAGGATGGAAGAAACTCTGGGAAGATGCCAGTCAGTTTACATCACTAGTATCTCTTAGCTCAGTGAATTGCAAAGTTCATGCTAATATCAATTGCAGACATTTTTATGCCCATATCTTGCACCTTGAGCAACCACTTTAAAGATGACAACATGTAATGTATTAATTATTGTTATTCTTCTATTATTTTGTTATAAAATTTTATTTTACCTCTTTTCCATAAAAGGATTAGATCAAATATATAACTACCTCATTATTGTATTTCCCCAACGTGAGGAACAAAAATTATGGTAAGAAGAGTTATTAATGGAAACATTTGAGCGCTTAAAACCATTAGGATTAGGAAAAATCTCCCTTAAAAGTACAGCACCGCTGTCCGGTTTCCCTTTTTCCTTGTTTGCTCCGTGCTTGTTCTGTGTGACCACACGGTGGCAGCGCCTGCACAATGCCTGTCATTTTCCCTTGGCTCTTTGTACTGTTAGACCCAAGTTGAGTCAGTGCAGTTTCAGACTGAGGAGACTCCCATGCTACCACCACCGATCTGCTATGCAAATGCTCCACCGAAAGAAGGAGCTGTCTAATGTTCCCTTGTCCTTCGTGACATCTCTATGTATTTTAGAACAATGAATTGTTTAGCAAAACCTTATCATAAAGGTATCAAAAATCATCTTCCATACTAGTAGCAAATTTTAACACTAGCAATATTTTCTATAGTTGTGCCTTTCTATCTATCTAAGCTTTTATCATCATTGAAAGTATGATATGATTCAATGCTTTGTAGGGTCCGTGTGCAAGAAGAGGCAGAGGAACCTTGGTGAGAGTATTATTTTAGCTTAGGGAATTAGACATAGTGACTGGGTGGGATGGTCCATCATTTACACACTCACCTTTCTAGTCCTGGTGCCTAACATCTACCTAGCATGAGTGAATAAAACTAACAATTATCTTTCAGTCACCATCTCCATAATTCAGCTTTTATGAATCTGTTTTATTGATGAATCCTTAGTGTTATCATAGAATTTTTTTCCTGAAAAATTTCCATCAAATACTCCTAAATTGGGCTTTCATTTGTTTTCAATATCCAGAGCACATGTATTTCATGTTGCTTTAAAAACATTTGAAACTCTCATGCATTTTCCAGTATTTGAATGTGGTTTTGAAATGCAGTTTTTGTAGCACCTGTTCGTCTTGTGGCTGCGAGGGAGAACATTGTGTTAAATGGTTGTTTCTCTGCATCGACTCATTTAAAGTATCACCGGTTAATTATAGGTAAGAAAAGTCTGCAACTGCTCTGCATTCTCAGATTTCACTTTAGTGGCAAACTCAAATACATTGTTTTTAAAAAGTTACTTAAATTCTCTAAAACTCAGATTCCTCATACATAAAATGAAAGCAGAAATTCAGCTCTTACAAATCGGCATGATTATCATTGCAAAAGCAGAGCTTATTTTTAGAAGGAACATCAGAAAAGCTAACATCAAAACAAAAACTGTAAGATAAGCTGCCATTTCACAAAATATGAAAAAGATGATATGGAATAGAAAATATCTGCCTCTTAGCATTTCAGTTTTAACTTGTGAATTGGTAACTAATTTGCCTTGGGCAGACGGAGGCTGAGGGGACAGAGAAAATATAAATAGATTTTTAAGACAGAATCATGCCACTACTTACATCAGTTAACTCTACATTGAAAAAAATGATTTAGTTTTATTTTAAAGAATAAAATGAATGGTTGGTTAATTACATAAGTATACACATCTTTTCTGGAATAACATTTTATCAGCCAATACAGTAGCATACACATATTTTAAATATTATGGGATGCAAAATGTTGTACATTAGAAATGTATTTACTTTTTTGGTTACATATATATTTGGAATTATTTTATGGTAATAGAAAAATAATGCTTATGTTGTACTTGTCTCTTATATTAACTGAAATATTACATTTTATACTGTTTCTTAATGTGTTTTACTTGAAAAATGCTTCAGTTGTCTCTCCTTAAATGTGGTTTTGCTATCTATGGTTTCGGCTACCAATGGTCCACTGGTTAAATGGGAAATTTCAGAAATAAACAATGCATTTGTTTTAAATAAGCTTTACGACAGTGCTTTGTTTTAGTTGTTCTATTTTATTTTTAAATACTGCTGATAGTTGAACCTATGCCTAATTTATCAATTTTGATTCACTATAGCTGTGTATATATGGGCAAAAATGCATTGGGTTTTGTTTTAGGTCTTGGAAGTATCCTCTGTGTGTAAGATGGCACTACTATTTTGCTTGTTCATGAATTCAGCAAACGTACATTGAATACTTTCTATGATTTGAAATTATTTTGGGTGCTTAAAATGCAACAGAAAAGAACTTAAAAATTAGACTTCCTCAAATAAGATGTCTGATTTAAAAAGGGACAAATGGAGTACACACTTCAGAGAAATACAAATGGCCAGAAAATACATGAAAAATGCTCAATATCTCTGTTCATGAGAGAAATGCAAACTAAAGCAACACTAAGAGTCCATCTCACTTCAGAAAAAATGGCTGTCACCAGAGATAAAATGATAGCAATCATGGCGAGGTTGCAGAGGGAGAGGGACCCTTCCACACTGCTGGCGGGAGTGTGAGCTAGTACGGCCACTGTAGGAATCAGTCTAGAGTCCTCAAAAAACAAACAAACAAACAAACAAACAAACAGAAAGAAAGTAGAAATTTCATTAGTCCCAGCTATTTTTCTTTCAGGTTTCTTCCCAAAACAGTTAGACATCATATTGCAGTGATTTACACATACCCCTGTTCATAGCAGCACAGTTCATGATAGCTAAATCTTGGAGGTGATGTATATATCCAATCAACAAATGAATTGATGATGAAGAAAATGTGTTTATACACAATGGGGTGTTACTGTGCTAAAAAGAAAGATAAATTTGAGTCATTTGTAGGAAAATAGATGCACTGGAGACCATAGTGCAAAGTGAAATAAATCAGACACACAGACTTAAATATCACATGGTTTCCCTTATGTGAAAAACTCAACATATAAACAAAGAGCAAGAGAAAAGATAGATTATAGGAATAGGGAGCTAGATCTTCTGCAAATGGAGGTGGGGGAAGGTGGGAGGGAGAGGAGAAGAGGATGAGAAAAGAATTAAAATGTGTCACGCACACCCATCTGCCAGCTCCCCAGGAGAATGGAGCCATGTCCTGCCAAGGTAAACAACATAAAAATCAAAACCAAAAAGGGAACAGTGAACAAGACTGATGTGACATCGGCCCTTCCAGTGCCTGCACTGTGCGGTCTGATGCCTGACAGAAACAGGGCAGATGGAGAAATATTTAGTAGAAGACATAAGAGAATCCATGGCATGGCAGAGCTTCGGGGAGGGACACCAGGAAAAGATCATTCACTTTGTAAATAACAAACAAACTTAACAAACACAGACACGTGATTCTGAGCTGTCCTACCGTCGAGAATGAAGTAGTTGATCTCAATTCAAGGCTCTATTTTGCCTCATTTGGTCCTTTCTATCCAGTTTATCAATATGTAGATTAAACATTTCTTCTCAAGGTTTCTTCTGGGGTCTCCACGTTCAATCCATACTTCCCAAAACCTTTGAGCCCATGTCCCTGTCAGTGCTGCTCCAGGGAGGAGTAATTTTTTTTATGTGAATCAACCCTATTCAAATGAACTCTCACTTCTGTTTCTGATAGTGATGGGAGTCCAGATTCCCTATGAGGAAGGAACTAAATCTCCTCTAGGGTTTCACCAACATTATCACTAGCATCACTTTCCTGAAATTCTCTTTGTTGAACAACTGACAGGGCAGGCAGGATGACCTGCCCTCAGAGCAATTTGGCTTCCTAACCAAGGTTAAGAAATGTTTTCAAATCACTCTTAATTCCATGCTAAAAGGAATTCCTGGTAATGATGCAGGATGTTTCCCAGTTTTTCTTATACCTCAACTCACTCCTTATCCATATCATCATGAATAAATTTCCTCACATCGGCTGGTTTTAGAGTTTTTCTGTATATGAAAAATCCCAAGAGAAAATCTGTGGATTTCTATTGTTTGTTCATAGGTAAAGGTGGGATGTCAGGGAACATTGGTTTTTATTTCACTGTCTGATTTTCTATCCATACCCTCTAGGGCTATTTATCTGTTGTGTGATTCAGAGCTCCTTATATAGTCCAGGGAGAATGAAAAGATTTTTTTAGTCATATTTAGTTCTGCTTGACATAAAATGCTGCCCTCACAATTTAGAAAACAAAAGGATTAGTTTAAATCATCGTTTGGAGGGATTCAGTCCATGGTCAGCTGAATTTAAGGTGATTTAAGGTAGAAGTGTAATAATCTGAACCACCTGCACCATCATCTTGTTCTGTATGCGCCGCCATTTTAGATATAAGTCCTTGTTCTTGTCACGAGATAAGTTTCGGTTTAATAAGCCTCAGCTGTTTCTCACAAAAGTTTCCTTTTCCCCGGAATGACGCTTCACCTGCTGCCCTAAATGACCAACCAGCTCACTCCCCATGTTCTTATCAGCCTACCCACCAATCAGCTGCGTTGCTCCTCTATAAAAGCAAACTCCCTTAGTTGTGAGGCGCGCAGTCTCTAGACCGGTTACCAGAGGCTGCGTTGCCAGGATTGGCAATAAAACTCCTTCACTTTTGATTAATTGGATTGAATTTTTATTCCTTAGCCGGGCTATTACATTTGGGGGCTCATCCGGGATGGAGGCTTAGCCCCCACCGACCCAAATTGGACTATTTTGATCATCCAGACCCCTTCAATAGTGAGTAAATTTTGTTTCTTCCGGAGGGTTTTGATGGCGCGCCATACCTAGGTATAACTTATAGAGGGGATGCCCTCGATTTGGGAGCTGAGTCTGACAAGCAAGGACAGAACAATTTGTTTGGGCTAACGGCCCACTTTGCTTTGTATTTGTGTTTTGCCTTGCTGTCTTGACTAGCTCCATTTGTCTTTGGAGCCCTCTGGTTAAAATTCTTGCAACCAAAAACTTTTGGGTGAGGAGTTACTTTTTCCTTTTTTTAGACTGCAGTCTGTCATGTGTCTAATCTGTGTCTGTGTGTCCACGTTTGTGTCTTGTGTTTTTGTTAACTGTTTCTAACCTTCCCATCGCTCAAGACCTTGCTCCTAGGAAATCATGGGACAGACTGGAACAAAGGAACCGCCCACTCCCCTAGCCTTGGTCCTTGACCATTCCAAGGAATTTAAAAGACAAGCGGCAAGCTACGGGGAAAATGTTTACAAAGGGAGACTAATGATCTTTGTTACACAGGAATGGCCTGCAGGGACGAAAGGGGTCTGGCCCCCAATCGGGTCCTTTGATATGACCACGGCACTAGTGGTTCGCCGATGTCTTCAGACCCCCATCCCACCCTGATCAAATTGTTTATATTCAGATTTGGATAGATATTATCTATGATTCCCCTCCTTGGATTAAACCTCTGGGAGGAGAACTCATAGCGGCGCTCAAACCGAAAGCACAACCAAACCAGAAACCCATGGCTCCTCCATCGATCCTTGTGTCAGAAGAAGATCCCCTTCTGGATGAGTATTTGCCTCCTTTGCCACCTCCCCCATACCCGGCCCACCTGTCTTCTCCAACCCCGCTCCCTGACTCCACTTCCTCCGTCTCCCCTTCCCCCACTTCCTCCCCCTCTTCTCCCCCTAGTCCGATCCGCACACGCGGTCGCCACCGTGCGGAACTTCAACCTAGACCTCCCTCTAAAGCCGTTCCCCTCTGTCCCCTGCGAGAGATGCCAACGCACAGTGGAGGCTCAATGTTTGTCTATGCTCCCTTTTCCACTTCTGATCTGTATAACTGGAAAAGTCAGAACCCTCCTTTTTCAAAGGACCCTGATAGCCTTATAAATTTGCTTGAGTCTATTTTTGTCACTCACTTTCCCACCTGGGACGATCGTCAGCAGATACTTCGAGTCCTTTTTACAGCAGAGGAGCGCTTCCACATTCTCACTCAAGGAAAGAAAGGCATCCGGGACACTGACGGCACTCCTACAGCAGACTTCCAGAGAATAGAACATGTTTTCCCCTCCTTGTGCCCAGAATGGGACCCCAATACTGATAGAGGTAAGGAGGCTTTAGAACAATATCGCCAGAGGCTTCTGGATGCCATTCGAGCAGCAGCTAAGAAGCCTACAAATCTGTCAAGGGTGACTGAGGTAAGGCAATCGGCAGAGGAATCGCCAGCTGCGTTCCTTGATCGCCTCCTGGAGGCTTATCGGTTATATACTCCCATTGATCCGATGGCCCCAGAGAATGCTAGGGCGATTAACATCGCCTTTGTGTCACAGTTGGCCCCTGATATCAGGCGCAAATTACAGAAATTAGAGGGATTTGAGGGAATGTTTCTCTCCCAGCTGATTGAGATTGCCCTTAAAGTCTTTGAAAATCATGAGAACCTACAGGAAGTCCTTGAATTACTCTGTGAAAGAGAAACTAAGAAGGGCAAAAGAAAACCAAAAAGTGAAACTAAGAGTCAACATCCCTTTAGATAAAAATCAGTGCAAACAGGCCATTGGCGCAAGGACTGCTCAAAACTGAAAAACAAATTAGAGCATGATGCTAAGACATTAATGTCTCAAAATTGAGGGTGTCAGGGCTCGCCGCCACCGCCCGAGCCCCGAATAACTCTCCAAGTGTGTGTGGGGGGGAAACCTGTGAACTTCCTAGTGGATACAGGAGCCACGTATTCAGTTCTGACTTCTCCCCTGGGTAAACTTTCAGAAGATAAAGTAAATGTAATTGGAGCTATAGGAGGGCGAAAGACCTACCCAAAATTGGTTGCTAGTATAGCTCGTCCGGGTCACAGGTAACTCACCAAGAATTCTTGTGGGTCTCTGAGTGCCCGGATCCACTTCTGGGAAGAGACCTACTCCACAAACTAAAAGTGCAAATTGATTTTCAGGCAGATAAGCCCAAATTAAAATTAGGCACAGATCCGCCCATGTCAAGGGCAATCCGGGTGATGGCCCTCTACCCAGAGGGCGAAGGACATTTTTTAATGGAAGACAAGAGGCCAGCTCCAATTAATGGAGAGCTACTAGCTAAGTGGCAAAAGGCAATCCCTGAGGTCTGGGCTGAAAACAATCCTCCAGGACTGGCCATAAACCAAGTACCCTTGGTTATAGAACTGTTACCTCAGGCCACTCCTATCAGGCTGCATCAATACCCCATCAGCCTCCCTGCTTGAAAGGGAATCCTGGTCCACATCCAAAGGCTAAAAGAAAATGGTATATTAGTGCCATGTGTTTCCCCCTTGGAATATGCCTTTACTTCCAGTGCAAAAGCCAGGTATGTCAGATTATCGGCCTGTACAAGATCTACGGGAGGTAAACAGATGAGTGGTGACCTTGCATCCCACCGTTCCTAATCCCTCCACCCTGCTGAGCCTACTCAGCCTGGAATACACCTGGTACTCAGTGCTGGATCTGAAGGACACTTTCTTCACCTTGCCGATCGCTCTGGTAAGTCAACCTATTTTTGCTTTTGAGTGGACGGATCCCAAGTCAGGGGTGACGGAGCAGCTGACTTGGACTCGGTTACCACAAGGATTGAAAAATGCCCCCACTCTCTTTGAGGCTTTAGCAAGAGACTTGATGGGATTTAGGGAATGTCATCCGGAGGTGACGCTCTTACAATATGTAGATGACTTACTAATAGCCTCCCCCACTTATGAACTATGCCTAGAGGCCTCCGAGCAACTGCTGATGACTCTAGGTCAGCTTGGATACAGACTCTCCGCTAAAAAGGCACAATTGTGCCAACAGACTGTAACCTATCTGGGTTATAGACTACATGAAGGTAAAAGGACTCTGTCTGACCAGAGGATTCAGGCTATATTACAAATCCCCACACCAAGGACTAAAAGACAGGTCCATGAGTTCTTGGGAGCAGTGGGATACTGTAGACTCTGGATCTTAGACTTCACAGAGATGGCCAGACCCCTGTATGATTCTTTGAAAGGGGATACTCAAAAGCCCCTGGAATGGACTAATGAATGTGATGAGGCTTTCCTTCGACTTAAACAGGCGCTATCCCAGGCCCCCACCCTGGGGCTCCCAAATGTGACAAAACCCTTCACCCTGTACGTAGACGAGCTGCGAGGGGTCACAAAGGGGGTTTTAACACAGGAGCTGGGACCTTGGCAGTGACCCATCGCTTACCTCTCCAAGAAACTTGACCCCGTGGTGGGGGGATGGCCTCCTTGTCTCAGGATTCTAGCTGTGGTGACCTTGCTTTTGAAAGAAGCCAAAAAGCTCACGTTTGGACAAAGGCTCACCATAGTAACCTCCCACTGCCTAGAGACTCTTATCAAGGCCCCGCCCAAAAAGTGGTTACATTACCAAGCCCTGCTCCTAGACCCAGACTCAATAATGTTCAAAACCTCCTCAGCCTTAAACCCTGCCACTCTCATGCCTGACAATGACTCTACAGCCCCCCTCCACCAGTGCACTGACCTCGTTGAGAGACAACAGAACCTTCGAGCTGACTTGTCTGATCTTCCTTTGAGCGACGCTCCGAACTATTTCACTAACGGAAGTAGTTTCATCTGTGAAGGTAAGGGAGTGGCCACTGAAACCGAGGTACTTTGGGCCAAAAGACTAGATCCTGGAACTTCAGCGCAACGTGCAGAGCTCATTGCCCTAACTGAGGCCCTCAAGATAGCAACTGGAAAGAGGGAGAACATCTATGCAGATGGTGGGTGTGCCTTTGCCACTGTCCATGTCCATGGGGCCATATACCAGGAGAGAGGTCTCTTAACTTCAGCAGGATCAAAAATCAAGAACGCTCCCCAGATCCTAGACCTTTTGGCGGCTGTATGACTACCACAGCAAGTGGCTGTCATCCATTGCAAGGCTCACCAAAAAGGGGATGATCCAATCATTCGGGGAAACAATTTGGCTGACTATGCAGCCCGAGAAATAGCTACTACATCAGAGGGGACCTCTGAGGATACAACAGCACTATTGCTGATCCCTCAGACTTTGTCGGAACCGGTCTACACGGAAAAGGACCGTCATTTGGCCTCTCAGTTGAAGGCAGAACCTAACCTCCCTGGAGGATGGTTCCAGTTACCTGATAAGCGGGTGTTACTGCCCGAAGCCTTAGGACGAGAGCTTCTTAACCAGACTCACAAGTCTACTCATCTGGGGGGAACCAAACTGGCCGAATTGTTCAGAAGCAGATTTTTTATTCCCCATCTGACCAAGATGGCCACCTCCATTAGCTCCAGATGCCCACAATGCCAACAGGTTAACTCAAAGAAATGTCAAGATTTGGAAACTACCAGATTCAAAGGAAAAAGTCCAGGTGAACATTGGGAAA
>PVLA01013979.1:0-33378 GCA_004027455.1 Hydrochoerus hydrochaeris
AAGAAATAAAATAGATTAAATATTTTACCACAGATAAAAATCTGAACAATAATCACATTACTGGCATTATGTATCCCTTTTCCTTACAAAACTGTCTTGAAATTTTCTCTTAATGTAAAATTTTTCATATTATAATAATACTAATAAGTGTTCTTTTATTTACTTTAATTCATCTAAAGGCAAAATAAATGAGAAAGCTTTATTTTAGCACCAGGTTGAATGTATTTAAAAGCATTAGTAATCTTATAACCTAAGTAGAAGATTTAAATGTTGCTGATAAGAAAAGATATTATTTATATTATGAGAAGTAGTATTGAATAGCAGAATGACTCTGGGAGTAAGAGTTATAAATTAATAGTTTGAACCTATCTCCAAACTATTTCAGTTTATCAGCAAAATAATTACATCAAATAAAATGGTGTTAAATATCATTTGATGTTCTACACTTCTATTATTTTGAGTGACTCAAAATAAATAGAAGATTATTTGTTATAAATAGCTCCCCTCATTTTATTTTTAGTAATAATAGTTTATTCCCTTGATTCCTGTGAAGCTATGATTCAATACTCATAAGTTTTATTCAGAAAGTGGGTAATGTTTATTGTTAATAAACGTGAAAATACTAGGTTTAGCTAATCACCCAAGGAATTTTGTTGGTGGTACAGCTAATAGAAACAAATATTGTAGATTGCCAGGCTACTTTGGATTGCTTAGTGTGAGGTACTAAGTCCCTTATGAAATTGCTTATTTATAAATAAATGTAATGCATGGAATTTATTCATAATAATTTTCCTGGAAATTATTTAACTGTGTCCTATAGACACAGAGATGATGCTACACTTATGACAGTTTAGACCAGATACTGGGTACTTCAATCATGATTTCTAATACTGGCTTGCCCATTAAGAGGCAATAAATATGACTGTTATATGAATTTAACTTTCTGCTTTGGTTACCTGTCCATTATTTCGTTTTAAATGACTTATTATAGTAAGAAATAAAAGGTAAACTCCTAAATAATTAAGTCTTTAACAAATTTTTCTACATCAATGTCTGCAATGTAGAAGTATTTAATGTCAATTTATAATATTAATTATAAATGAGGGCACCAGATTGGCTACTAAACATTTATGTTGCAATTATCCTGCATGGATGGATATATTGTAATTAGTTTAAAATTTACTGTCAGAAGTTAATTGTGCTTAAATGGAAAATACTGAACCTAAAACTTTATTTGCATAATACATTTTTAAAGTGGTTTTGTTAGAGAGATGCACTGTTAAATGACTGAAATAGGTGATTACTGCCATATAATTATATCTGTGTCAGACATCTTAAATTTAGTCTTTTAGACAAATCTAGGGTTTGTGAGGTCATTAAAAAGATTAATTTCAGATACAAAAAAAAAATGCAAACACCAGTTCAAATCTTCCAGATAAAGTTAATTGAAACAAAGACCTAGGGATGTTTGAGATTCGAATGGTTTATACATAATGCAGTTCATACTGAGTCCATTTAAACTGAGTCACATTATATTCCATCCAATTAATATTAAATTAAAGTCTAATACTTCAGATAAAAGCATTTTTTTTCTTAAAATCTATTCAGTAGTGTGATGACTGGTCATCAGTGTGTATATTCTTTCCACAGACAGACAGACTTACCGCCTAAACTCAAAATCATTGACTCTGAGTTACATAAACTATTCAATATTTCTGGTGAACATAAACAGAAGCTAAAATTCTGAAGTTCTACAAGTAGTGCCATCTTGATTTGCTGGTTGTTGATGTTTGTTTTTAATTATAATTGTAATTATCGTGAAAGACTGAGGTAAAAGAAATTTGAAGACTTTGGAATCAACTTCCAGATAAAATTGATTTATATAGTAGTGGAACATTTGGGTTCTTGGACCATAATGTGACCACTTACCAGCTTAAGCTAATGTGAATTTGGGAGAAACTGACTAAGACAGCAGGAATGGCAAACATTAAATGGAAATTATTTGAAAATTTGAATCTAAAATACAAAGCTGCTCTAGTGAAATGAAGAAATTCAGTATGTGCATATATGTGTGCCATTGCTAACACATGGTATATTTATTATATTCTTTCTAAAGGGAGATTTGTACATTTAACTGTCACAATGTCCTTTGGGAGGATTAAATTTATACTTTACTAGATGAAAATGAGATGGGGAAATTTTATTATGTTTACATGAACATCAAACATTCTAAAATACAGCTATCAATAATTCACTTGATAATGTAATTGGAGTAAAAATACACCTCTAATGCCTGGTAATATCATGAAGGATAGACTTTTCTGCAAAATACAAGCTAGCATTGAATCAGTATATATGGATACTGATTTGCCAGAGTGGCAGATATTTGTTTTACCCACACTAGTCTAATTTAACAAAAACAGCAAGAATAACAAAATTATCCGCTCATATCCTTAGGCTCCTCAAGGGTAATATTTCCTAAGATGACATAAATATAAATTTAATGTTTTTCAGTTTTTAAATTCATCATTAGGAATATTACAGTTTTAATCAAGGAAATCCTTTACATTTTCTTATACTTTATTTTGGTTATATTTTAAATATATAGGTAGAAAAATACATTGTTATATGTAAAGTTTTAAGGTAAAATTGAATTATACTTATTCTGGTATGTTTATGTATCTTACTAAGGATGTTTAACATCATTTTTGGTTTATTTACTCAGTGACCTCTATGTAATAATTTTGTTATATACCAAATAGGAAAACTCTAAGGAAATATACCTGTGTTAGTTCATTTAAGTTTACTCACCTTCTGCCCTGCATTTGTCTCCTGTGCATACCTTTTCCAGTGTGTATTTTATCATTTCCAGAAGACTTTGATTTAAGCATTTACATAAATAAACAGGATGGACCAAATTTAAATACCCATTGCAGGTATGAACAATTTTGAGAAAGATATTTATTGTTTACTTTAAGAAATGGCATTTTCTGTTTTCTGGATTGATTGGTATTTTGCTTTGTTTTTGGTACCAAGAATCAAACTCACAACTTAGCACTTACCAGGCAAGCACTTGAACTGCTGAGTTAAATCCTCAGTGTTTTCTGTATTGCTAGTCCACAAAATAATGATCTTTATTTTCATTTTGATTTGGTAAAAACTCATTAAACTTCTTCCACAAATTCTAGCTTAAATTAGATGATAATAAAGGCAAATATTTTTATACTTTCGAAAAGACTAATTGGGTACCATTGAGTAGATTAGAGCCAAGCTTTTCTGTGAGAATAATTAGAATTTTTTGTTTTTATTTATTAGTTTATTAATGCTCTGGAGACAAATTTAATTCTTGGCATTTCTAGGTAGACCTTACTAAAGGCAAATCTACATTATTTTGTACAACAAAATATATTGAAAATCAATACTTAGCTGGCCAACCACTAAATAAACAAACCACACAGTCCAAAAATATTGATAGATGTTATAAACATCAGTACTTCTTTTGACTTGGGGAAACAAACAGAGATAAAGGCTAGCAATTGTTTAATAATCTAACTGAAATATTTTCAACAGAAGAAACACCATGTATGCATTATGTAAGAAATAAATGCATTGGAATTTTGCTGAAGAAAATATTTATGTCCAGTTTGCTAATAAATGTTTTTTCATATCAGAAAATATTTTGATATACAGACTGAAATGTTTAAATTACTCTAATTTTAGTCATTTTTTCTTAAGAGATGTTCCTTATTATTAAAGACAAGAAGAAGAATGCTGTAGAAAACATAGTGTCTTATATCAAAATACAGGATTTTTTAATCTGTGTGTACATAAATAGCCAGTATAATTGATGTCTGATATTTATTTTCTTAAGTTTGTATGCATTTGTAAAGTAAAATATAAAGACAAATTCACTGTGAGAGCTTTTATTCTTTTGAAATAGCTGTGAATTTAAAAATGAAAAATGAGATTAGTAACAAGTTTAACTGGTTTATAGGAATGATTTCTTTTTTACTTTTTCCAGTGATTTGAAGAGAAATGTTATCAAGAGTATACTGAAATTATAATATTTATAGAATTTTAGTGTCTGGCCTACCACTTGGAAAACCCAACAAAATATCTTCATATCACTTTAATAAATAATTGTGAAGCCCAAAAAATCAAAGTGTTTAGATTCTTAGTTTGAAAAATATTGCAGATGGTTCAAAGTTATACAAAAATTAGTATGTAAAACCAAAGTATTAATTACTGGTTTTGTTTATGTGTTTCAATAGCAGAAGCCAACAGAACTTGGGCTTCTTATCATCTGATAAAAGTGATATTTTCTATGTGTGAAACTTGATGTTCGGTTGGTGCTAAATTTATAATCTATAGACTGATCTATACAGAACCTGAAGATTGTCTGGCAAAATTATATCCTCAACTCCACCAATCTGAAAAGATCTGAACGAATTACAAACTCGGAGTAGATGCAAGTTTCTGTATTTGAACAAACCTTCCAGAATATTCTAATGAATGTTAAAATTTGAGATTTTTAGCTGTACAAAATTTATACTACCAGATAAATGTAAGCTTAAAAGTCTAGCTTTAATATTGTAGTATAGAAAATAGATTAGTTGCAATTAATGTCTGTCTTAGTTTGCATCATGCATATTTAAATGTTTAGCAAGGGCAGCCTTTGTGTTAGTTATAAATTGTATGAATAGATTCTTTTTATTTTCAGATTGGCTATAATAACACCTATTTTCCAGCATTGGATGATTATTTTATTTATGTCTATTATATGTTTATCTATAACTGACTCTCAAGACTTAGGTTTTCACCAAGTCCTTTTTTTTTTGTACCGGGGTTCAAACTCATGACCTTAGCAGACAAATGCTTGAGCCACTGAACTAAATCCTTGGCCCCATGCCTGGTGGTTTATATGAACACTTTATTCTATGTAGTTTCTTCAGTCTCTGCTTGCTTTGTATACCATAACCCATCTCACTCTGTCTCTGTCTCATTTCCTACAGCTTTGGGCTATCAAGAAAAATTGTAGAATATAGTCTCCTTTTCTTTGAAAAGTATTAACAAGATCTCTTCTAATTTAAAAAAGAAACAACTGTACTAAGCTACAAAATAATATAGTACAATATTACAGTGTCTCCGAGAACACTGAAAATTTTAAAAAGGGAAAATACTGTGAGTACTTTCAGCTACTGGCTTTCACCATTTATACATCCCCAGTGTGGACTTTGAAAAACACGTACTTTTAATTCCAATGGTGTGTGCAAAGATGCCGAGTCGATAGGATAAATAACAAATACAAAAATATGGAAAACGTTGGAGTTCTTAGCTTTTCTTCTATAGATGTCTGTGTTGAGTTTTATTTTTGACATAGCAAAACACGCGAGCACTCTTCTTTCTCCAAAAGTAATTACTATAGAAAGATTAAGATTTTTAAATAATTTTTAATATTTATTTAAATTCTGGAATATTTTGTCTCAAACTCAGTTTTTGCATATATAATAATAAACTGATTTTGTCCAAAAATTTTTAAAATGTTAAAATGTTTCTAATTTCTCACAGTAGAAAAAGTTCTTTTCATAACCCTTTTATGTAAACTAACATGCCCAATTTATTGTATTTACATTATAAAGAAACTTACGTAATGAAAGTTCCCACTTATATGATCTAATCAAGCACAATTGTTTCACCCCTTATAAAGCCAGTAGGTATAACCAAGCGATAAAAGAGTGAGGAAAGATTTATTACTTCACAAGTAAGAAGGGCAGGGGAATTAACTTCCAGAGAAATGCTTCCCTGAGGAAAAACAGCAAGGGGGTTTTATTGGAGAAAATGTACATAATTGTGTTGGAAAAACATTTCTTGTGTATGCTGAATTTAAGGTTAAGCTTCATACTACAGATATCCAAAAGGGTGGATAGGAGTGCTTCCCAGATGGTTAATATTACATTACAATAAGATTATAATGAACTAAGCTTTCTGTAGGGCACAGAATATCAGAGGGACTCAAGTGATTTTGCTTAGTTCCTTGTGAATTTTTGTGAAGGGTCTTATCTGAAATAAAAACTTACAGAAATTGTGAGTCATTTAAATCTCCAGCAGCTTTCCTTCCCCCTACAAGGGTAGGTTCTATCTCTAAAAATTACCAACTATAGAAATTTGATCATTCATTAAATAATTTTGTTTATTCATCAAATTAGTAGCATACAAGTAGAAAATGAAAAATACTAAATGTGATAAATTACCAGTCATGATTTTATAACTTGTCCAAACCTTAGTGAATAACTTTTATTTTGATATTGTCTTTATAGTATTAGTTTTGAAAAATAATATTAAAATGTGGAAACTAAAATTTTCCAAATAGATTTGTCTAATAAGGAATGCCATTTGCTTTCTGATTTTAAGCAAGATTAAATTTTAAAATACATTCTTGATAACATAAAAATAGACCTTATAACTTAGATACAATTATTGTAAAACACACAGCTCACTGCATATCTGATGTATATAAAGAGACAGATCCAGGTTTCTGTTTCTTAAACAATATTGCAGAGTTTTGAAAGTTCTTCAGGAAAATAAAGGGTTTGTTCTTGGGGGATAAAAGAGGGCTCCCCTTTGAAGAAAGTGGATTGTACTTTGAACATATCCTTTGGGATCTTTGTTTGAAATGTTAATTTGAATAACCGGTTTAGAGAGGATTAGGACAAGAGCTAAACATTGCTGACAGCAAGATATACTCTTCTGGGGAGCTTTTCTGTTTCAGTGACTGCTATGGTACTTAAAGTAGATGAAGTTATAGTATCCTACCCAGGAAAATTGTTGAAAACTATGCGCCACACTGTCTCTGAAAGTAAAATTCTTAAAATTCTCTATTGAAGGAAAAATAGTTATATTTATATTTCTGAAAATTCAAGTATTTAAAATGTAAGAGTATATTATGATATAAATTTTATTTAATTTTATTTTCCCCAGATTTTTTGAGATAAAATTGAAAAAAAACTATATATGCTTAACATGTACAAGGTGGTTTTCTTTTGTCTGTTTTCTTGTTTTGTTTTTGTTTGTTTTGTTCTTTTAGGGTTTTTTGGTACTGGGAATTGAACTCAGGACTGTGTGCTTGCCAGTAGGCTCAAGACTATGCTATAACCCCAGTCCCAAGGAGATGTTTTGACTCACTGTGATTATCAACGTCTAACTAACTGTGATATCCATCATCTCAGGTAGTTAGCATTTATATGTCATGGTGAAATTACTTAAGATCTACTCTCTGATCCATTCCTGTTCCACTCATACATATATCTTGCAATTTATTTTCAAGAGTAATGTCATTATTTTTGTGTATTTTTTCTAAAATAGATCTATAGAAGGAATTCCATTTAAATTGATGACTCAAATGTGTGAAATCTCAAGACAATTGTAAATATTTAATTATTGATTAATTCCATTAATAATAATTAAAAAAATTGAATCAAATATTAAAAAGTACACATATGGTCTCTGACCTTATAGTGTTTCTATCAGTGATGGCATAGACAAAAGCCATAATAGTCATTCATGCTTAAGTGAAAGAAAGTGGATCAAATATATTCCACACTAAATATACAAAAACATATTATTATATTAATGTGATTTTCATTTTTGTTTACATTATCTCTGAATTGACATTTTGGTTTGCATCTTATATATTAATGGCAGGCAGAAGTGAAGTCTTAAACTTTATTCTTAATGTCAAGATGTGTCATTAAGTGGAATATATAATAGAGTAAAAACTGAGTGAAAAAACTAACTTTGAACAAAATTATGAACTTTTCTCATTTAAGTTAACCATTTGTTCTTTTTCACCTGCTAACATCTTTTATGGTATTTAGAAGAGGAATCTAAAATTGGCGGAACATTTGAAAAGATTTTTTGTGTAAAGAACGATGAGTACCTTTGTAACTGTAATATATGCACTTGTGGTAGACTAAAGGCAACGTAGAAACTTCTCTTTTTGTCTTTTTTATAAGTGAAGAAAGAAAATATCACACATTAATAAAAATCCTGTTAAACTTTTTCTCATTAAAATACTTGGCATGTGGAGAATTCAGCTACCAAAATGGATTTAGAGTGGGACATATACCTAAGTAGGGTGAGACCTTGGAACAAAAATAAGTGATTAGAGATATTTCTTATAACTTGAGCTGCTAAATTGATATTGACTGAAACAGGAAAATGAATAGTTTAGATTGAGATGATTAATGCTGTTGTGGAAACACAAGGTGATAAATAATCTATTGAGTGCTTACTGCGTTAGGCATAAGCAATAATACATAAGAGCCTGGAAGTCACAAAACACATTGGACTGTATTTGTAAACTTCAGACAATCGTTTAAATATGTTGGAATAATCTAATGCCTTGTATCAAGATATTGAACATGAACAAATATTCATTGCACAAAAAATATTAGAAAATAGAATACAGTTCTGTATTAAGAGAGAGATTAGTTTTTTTTAATAATGTAGAGATGAGAAAGTAAAGAAGGATACAGCTGAACACTGAGGCTCATCATGTGCATGGGAGAGGCTTAGACTGACTGAATGAATGAATGAAAATATTATGTCCACACTAATGCTTTACTATTGGTTTACTGGTAAACAAGTGCTGCTCTATTATTGATCATGGGGATTTCTAAGCTTATTCCTGTGCGGACTAGTTAGAATTCTTCCAAGGCCAATATTCCTGCCAAAGAGCTTGAGGATCTGAGACACCGACTCAGTCTATGTATGTGCAGTGAGAGAGCAATGGGGAAATTGTACTGTTTAAATGCTTCTCGGACAACTATTACTTTCCTGTATTCATCTGTTTCACTTTTCTCTGTTGGTTGCTTCTAAACAAAAGTATCACAGTAATATACAGCGTAGAGTCAGGTAAATCATTTCAAATATTCCAACTGGTAAAAGCAATACAACTAATCTTTATTGCCTTTACTGATTCAAAAGAAGAATCTGCTAGGTCAATAATTTCATGGCAGATGTGAGTAACTAGAATGTCCTTTTCCAAGACTGACAATAAGCCAGCGAATGTAATTATAACTGGCTGCTACTGAGTATCAGAATCCGGTAGAGTCTGCAATTGCTTCTCTATTGATAATCTATGATTTTTAGCTTTGTAGGGTTGAAGCAAAATTGCAGAAGCTTGCATGTCAGTTCTTCTTTTAATATTGTGTCTCATGACGTGGTTTAGGCAGGCAACATAATTCATATAGTAGTGACTGAGTTTGTTCTTTTATCCTAGAACAAAGAAGTAGACATCACCTTTCCACAACTTTTCTCAATCCACTCTGAAAAGACTCGTGCAGAATCTCCATATAATGCCTGATCTCCTGGGTCATTATTAGCAAAATAATGTTTTAGGGTTCCATAATCTAAAGTATTTCCAAAGACAGTGCTCAGTGAATAGTATGATGTTTGTATAAGGCTTCTGCCAATCATGATCCTGGAAAATGGAAACAGGAACACTCAAATGGGATACAGAAAAGTGAAATTAGTCCTTTGGTCCATTACTGGACATTTTAACAAAGTGACCAGAAAGCAGCTCCTCCTCTATGTATCTGGCTGGCCTATTTGAGAGTAAGTCACAGATATGACTTTTATAGGTACAGGAAGTTCAATTTATACTTTTTTATAGAAATAATTTTAGGCAACAAATGTGAGATTTTCAAATTCTGTGCATTTACTATGTTTTACGTACCTACCTAGTAAAATTTTATTGGTTGAATCAATACTGTCATTTAAATATTTTATTTTAATGCTTCATCCAACCCATTAACAAATTGTATTTGTTACATGATTTGACTTTTATTTAATCTGAAAGCATTCCTTGGACTTTAAAAAAAATCATTCCTGACATTGAGATCTTTTAGAGTATAGTCTATTTGAAAAATATTGGAATATAGAGTACTTAAAATATTCTATAATTTGTGTGTAACACTGTATTCTCTTGAACAGCTTACTGTGCTCAGGAACTGAATACTTTATTGCTTTTCTCTTGAGTGTTCAGGGTTCAGAATTTGTTCTCTACAGCAAGACAGGTGATCCTACATCTCAACATCAATGAATGAAGAAGTCACTGAGTTATCAATTTGATTATCTAACACGGTTTTAATCTAGACCCTTAACTGAACCAACATTTTACATTTTTCTTTTCATTTAAGTGCACCACATCAATAAAAGTGACATAATCAAGACTTGTATTCTTTTAGATGGCATTAAAATCTATGTCTAGTACAAATGCTTTACAGAAATCTGCCAATAGAAATAGTCACACTTTTTATCAATAGATATTTTTACATTTTTAGTGTATATGCTGAATATAGATTGGTACAATTTCTTTCAATACATATTTTTATGGTTTTTTTGCATACTTACTATCTTGTTAGGGAATTATCTGTGTCTTTTTTATGGGATTTGTTATGCTTCAATTCTTATTGTGGTCATGGAGTAAGTGAGAGGCAGTAGATATATTCCAGAGGTGGCACATCATTAATTTGTTAGAAAATTATTCAAGTTTTAATTATAGACAAACTTTTGTAGATAAGATTCCATTTTCTTCTGAAAGATAACTACTGATGTTTACCATTCCTATGCAATAGTATGACATTTATCCTTCACTACTTGAGTTTTGTATTTTTTTTTCTGCTTCCAACATTAGATGCCTCAGGACTTCATGATTCCACTAGCATAGATTCAATTAATGTGATGTCATATAAATTGATCCCTAAAAAATAAATCCAAATCACAAAATATTATAAATTACTTCTCTAGTGTCAAATGTATTACATTTGGAAAGAATTCACAGTTACCTGGCAAAGTTATGCAAGAATACAAAGACAAGTCTCTATCAACAGAAATTTTACTTGGGATATAAATAGAATTACAGTCCAGGCTAACATACAGAAAATGAGGTGGTCTTTGATGTATTTAGAGAACAAAGAAGTATTTGGGAGTTTTATTAAGTCATAGAAGTTAATGCAAGTTATGATAAAACTGAAAGCATAATTAAGAACCAACATGTATAATAGATATTGTCAAATAGAAAGAAATTGTTCAAAAGGTAAGGGAGGTTAGGACAGGGGGAGGAGGAAAGCAAGGAAGGAAAAAGGTAAAAATGAGAAAAGAAGGATGAAATGGAAACAAAGCTTTGTAAATAAAGAGGAAAGAGGAGTTGAAGGGAGAAAAAGAGAATAGAAAAAAAAAGAATCAAGGTATATAAAGTACAGATGCAAATTCTCATTATAAATGTGATTGCTATATATATATATCTAAATTGTACCAATAAACAATAAAAAATAAAGTTGGCTAGCATACAGTATGAAGAAAAACCCAAAAAGACAAACATAAACTTAGGAATTTTTGGCATAGTGACTAGCTTAGTAGAGAGAAACCTCCATGGTTGGTCTTAGTTTGAACAATTTGTGTGAAAATAGCTAGTTTATATTAGTATTTATATTAGTTATCCTCAGTGTAAAAAAATTAACATTTTAAATATGAAATAGAACAGTTGTTCCACATGTATGTAAATGAAAACCAATAGACTAGAAAAACTTGGTAACTGAAAAGAAAAAAACAAAACAAAACAAAAAAGAATCACAGACAATTTACTAGTAGATTTTAAATTCTTTGAATCATGCAAGAATATGAGTTAATTTCTTATGTTAGAAACAATGATTTTGAAGGTTAATAATCTCTTTATATTGTAATTTTTCACTGTGATAAAATTACAATACAATTATCAACGTGAATATAGAATAATCCATTGAAATTAATCAATTTAGGTAATCATATATTATAGTAATATGGGTAATTTATAAGGAATTAAAAGTACACGATCTCTTTTTAATCAGCATTAAAATTTAGAATTTAATTTTAATATATATTTATTTACCAATAGGTTATAGGCACAAGGTTTCAAATTGCATATCTGATGTCTACACTAAAATAATACTTGCATATAATTAGCTTGTATGTCCAATTATTACAAAATTTACATCATATATTTGTAGAAAATGTAGAATTTTTTCCTTAAAAATGCACTGACAGGGGCAGGGGAGGTTAGCACACCAGCACAAGCGCCTGCCTGCCAAGTTCAAGGTCATGAATCTGATTCCTAGTAGCAAAAGAAAACAGCACTGATATACTTGCAAATGTAATGTAGTAATATTATGAATCCATACGATTATTTAATGATATAAGCAATGAAGCATTGAAAAGATAAGCTGGGTGTGGTATGCATGCTTGTAACTACAACTTTTGGGAGGATAATCCAGGAGAATTGTGATTTGGAAGCCAGCCTTGTCTACACTTGAGAGTTCAGAGGCAGCCTGTATTACACAGTGAGACCCTGTCTCAAACAACAACAGTGACAACAACAACAACAAAAAACCAACCCAAACAAATAAAAGAAATGAAAATAGAATAAAAATATAATAAATGAAAAACTAAAAGATTACTGTTTGTTTTTATGAACAAATATGTTGCAATATATATTATTTCAAAATAATAGCCAGCTCACTTTAAAATATTCATAATTTCTAAATATTTTCCGTAGTTGAATTTATATAATATTTAATCTATTAGTATTTAAATAAGAGTTTATTTCAGAACTGTTACAAAATCTTTTCTGCATGTAAACACATTTGAAAACATTTGGATGATTGATAGGAAGATTAATCCAATGACAATTTAGGTTGAATTATATCTTTTTAAATGTTATCAGAAACTGCTAAGCATCTGAGTAATGGAGAATAACAGAGGTAGGTAATGTAAAATTAGAGAGGTTTTAATAGAATAGCTAAGTCTCTGTGTCACTTTTCCTCAAAGCAGTAACAAGTAGAATAAAACGCAACATCGATCTCTTTATGTCTATCACTCTTTAGGCCAGGTAGCAAGAGACATATGAATAAAAGGAACTGATACTGAGCTAAAGGCTGCAGAAATACAAATTTTTGTACTTATATCTAAAAGAGTCAGAGAGAGCTGTTTTCCACTTCTTTCCTGAGTGAGAGTAGACAAGGTGTGTGTTTGTGTGTGTGTGTGTGTGAGACAGAGAGAGAGTGAGAGAGAGAGAGAAAGACAGAGAGAGAGAAAGAGAGAAAATAATTTGTTCAATGTAAAAAATTATTTTATCTGTAGGAGAATAATGTAATGCTGGTTCTTTATTCTTGGAAATTTAAAAAGATACCTACAATGACAATGTAAGGAAAGTGCCTTCAAAATTATAATCTAGAGTTGAATTTTGAAATATAAACACACAAGAAGATAGATAGTTCTATAAATTCTCTGGAGCCCTCAAGCAAATTAACAATCATTTCTGCTAAAAGTCAGTACTCTAAAATTGAACCATTTATTCCACTAGCAGATAACAGAAGACTTCTTATTTTTCACATGGGAGAATATAGTGGCTGCAGATCTGCTGCTCATGCTCTAAAGTGCAATGTTTCAGGAAGAGGTAAAATTAAGTATTCTTCATCACTGTGATATGTCAAGCCCATGCATAGAGGGGCTGAGTTTTGGCAGGAACACTGGGATATCCAGGAGAAATTCAATTTTCAATTGTAAATATTTTTAATGTCTTCGGTAACAGACCTATTTGTATTAATCTATGAATTAATGAGCACATTAACAGCACAAAATCTTTCAAGTCTCACATAATCATTCATGACTTTTCCAGGACTAACTTGGTAGAATATTTGCATCCTGAAAGGTTACACGAGGTTATTGTATCCTATTCTATCACTAATGATGAATAGACATCATGTCAATGCCTAACTGCAACATGGCATAGCATATTACTTCTTTCATTGTTTTGGATTTTGCTTTTAAGAAATCAGACTTTTATCACCTGTTTAGTATATTTTTTGTTCATGGAATTTAATTCCTTTATTTAAGTTGATTACTAAGAGTGAGTTTTTATCATTTGAAATGAAGGAAGGGAGGAAACAGGGAAGAAAGAAATGGGGGATAAATTTTAATACCTTTCTGTACATACTGTTGCAATTAAAAATAATAGGGAAGATAAAATACTTCAAGTTTTAGTATTATGATTTTATAATTTCCTATCATTTAGCAATAATTTCATTTTTGGAAATCATTGAGATCAATACTATTTAAATAACATCTTATTGGTCAAGGACCAGATGCATAGCATGTCCAACAACATACTTGGTCATCAGCTTATGGACTCCCGTCTGGTTTATCTTTGAAATTAAATGACACCTATGCGGATCATTCTCTATTTCCTGTTTTCTGAATTCTTTACAAGCTCTTTTTTTTTTTTTGCAAATTTCTGTGAATGGACATAGTATTTTCTCTGATGAAAATAATTGCTTATGTGTTTTTCAGAGAAATGATATAGTTGTGGAGCAATATAAATACTATATATTGTACTAACTAAGAACACACCTTACTATGATTATAAAAAAATGAATATACTCATGGAACTGCTGACATCTGGGGTCCTCTTTCTACCCCATGTTAGTGTTTGTTTCTCTCACATTTAATGCCCATCAAAAGTGGAGACAATTTTGAGGGTTATCAGCTTTTGTGACTAAAAATTCTCTAAATATATTGATCAGGATTCTCGAGAGAAAGAGACTCCATTGAAAAATATAGATATAATTATCTACATGATTTATTAGGTTGGCTTATGTAACCATAAATTGAGAGTTCCACCATAACTACCTCTATATGCTGGAAGACCCAGAATAAAATAGGAATTGTTAATAAAGACACTAAGAAAAGCCAAAAACAAAAACAGGGAAAAAAAAGGAAGAAAGCTTATTCTTTAACTTTATCCAATTTAATCATGATACTTACTCAAGGAAAAATTTGAATAAAAACTTGATTTTAATTTCTGGCAAACAGGGCAAATGATTCAGAATGTATTAAATCAATGAGTCATTTTCATTAGAAACATTTAGAAAATATTAATGAAATGCAAAAACTTCTGATTCTAAGGACAGATCATCAAATAAACAATATTTTATCATTTCAAAATTAAATTTATATGCAATACATTTACTGTGCTCATTATTCAGACTTACTTAAACAACACATTTTTGTGCCAACTTCACTGGGGTAAGGAATTTCCAGACAGATACTTAAAAATTACTATTGAATCATCTTATGAGGTTACCTTTGAAACAAATTAGTGTTTGAACAAATAACTTGATACAAAGAAAGGAGTAATAAATTCAGTGGAGCATTCTAAAGTTTTCAGGACTGAAAAAGCACAAAAATGTAGGGAACAGACAATTCCCGTCCTCTCATCTTAAAATAGGACTTTAATCTTCTCTTTCGAGCTGTGGACTCAGAATGAATTGCGTGATTGAATTCTTCATCTTCCAGTTTGTAGATGATGCAACACAGTAATTCTCAGACTGCACAATTCTATGAGCCAAGTCTCATAATAAATTTCCTGTTTTTTTTTTTTTTTGGTACTGGGGATGTAACTTGGGACCTCTCATTTGCCAAGCAGCACTTAACGCCACTGAACTAAACCCCTGGCCCTAAATTTTTGTTATATACCTTTTAATTCGGCTTTTGGAGGACTAATAACTAATAGAAGTTATCATTATCAAAAACTTGAAAATTAAAATTTTGTAAATTTTTGAATTGCTTATATTTTATACAGAAATGTTAATTTATTTTATGTCTTATTTTTTACCTACTGTAATTGAGGACTTTTGCTATATTTTTGAATCTATATTGGAAACTTGTTGCACTTAGATTTGTTTTGAAGAAAAATATTGCACAAGTTGTGATAACTCAATGATAGAAAATTGTGCATTGTTAATAAAATTATCATATGGAAATTTGTTATTACATGTTATTTTAACATATGATACAATAAAAACTAAATTGCAATATGATCCTAGAAGAAAGAGTTAAAACAGCAAGATTTAAAATGAAGAAGCCAGAAAGACAATAAAATGCAAGTTTTAAAAAGTAACTAAAAATTAAAAGTGAGCTAAAATAATGCATAATCTACATTCTAATTTTGCCACTACTATTTGCCATCTGGGAGAATTCAAAGAGGACACTGAACACTAACACTACAAAATCCAATTTCTCTATGTATAAATATAAATACAAATATATATTATCATTAAATCCATGAGTTGTACATCATCACATGAAATAATGCATACATCACTGCATAAGTGACATCAAGCAAATATGATTTATGTGAAAATTAAGTTGTTTTAAAAATACAGTCTTCACACTATAGCTATCATTTTTCCTAATCATTTGAAAAAAAAAAGCTACCTCCTGTACTACAAGATTCATTTCCACATGCGATATTTCAGGTTTCCTGAATTGCAAACTTAAGATATCACCAGGAACAGTGTCCAGTTTAAAACTTTTATTTTGATATGCAAACATTCTTTTTAATTTCCAGTTTAATTAATATATTTCCACAAATTGAGAGTGTTCAAAACTCACTGATACAGTTATCACTGACTGAAATTGCTAGATAGATAGTATGTCAATTCTCATTTGTATATCTGAATATCTGACAAAGAGTGACAGCTGCTCAGAGTATATAATTTGGTGTCACATTACTTCAGTGAATGGAGTAATTTCTATTGGAAACGACATATGAAATTAAACCTTCAATTTATAGACAATGCTTTCTATGAGACTAACTATTAAAGCATACTTTTAATCCTGACACTGTTGTAAAGCAACAAGGAATGGGAGACTGAAAACAATTCTGAGAGATTGTGAAAACCCCATTTTTCTTGTGTAAGAATTATTCAACATATATATAAAGTGTATAAATATATTTGAATCATGTACCAATTAAAATTTGTCATTTCCTAGCATCCACACAATGTTTTTCTTCATATCATGATTCAATTATTTTCCACATTAGTTAAAAATGATTTCTAAATGATTATTTTATTTCCCTTTTTTCAGTTATTGATGTAAACATGCAAAAAGTTGCTTGATTTTCCTTATTATTTTATTAAAGCATTTCTTAAAATTGATGTCATGCAGTGAGTGATGTACTAAGGCTGATTACACTGAGTTTGTGTGTAGTTGTAAATTTAAAGTCCTCTATGGAGGATACATTTTATAAAGGTGGAAGAAGGGAACATCAGGTATACATTTGTTCATATCAAGGAAATAATTACATTTTTAAAGATCTGTTAATTCTTTCGAGGCACTGAAATCTGTAGGGCTAAATCAATTGACCTTTTCTTTATCACAATACATTAATATACCTTTCAATAAGGAAATAAACACATACGGTACATACCAAAACAATAACTGTGAAGTAGAGAATACAATTCAGAATTTTAGAAGAAAATCCAGAGAAAAAAATAGGGGAAATGCTCCATCTTTGTGGAAAAATAAAAGAATGATGATGGAGGAGAGATCTGAGAAGGCTGGAAGAAAAAGAAGGCAGGCAGGTGATCTGACAGTAAGACACTACAATTTGTAACATATTTTGGGTGTGAGAGTAGCAAATATATGTGGAGTGTGTTAGTGGCTTACTGTTCTGTGTTTCTACAATCTCTTTCCTCATAAAATCTTCTACTAAAATTGTGCTAAAGAACAAAAGCCAGAGAATCCAACCAACAACAACAACAACAATAACAACAAAAATGATAGGGTTTCATAGATACCCAGGCAATTGGTTTGCTGCTCTCTTCCATATTTGTTGGTTAGAAATGTAAAACTTTCTATTAGCTGTGGAAGGCAAGGCAGGTTGAAGTACAGAATTCATGAAAAGTGTAATATCAAAACCAGTAAAAACTAGGTGAGCTATAATTAAATCTCTGAGACCCTTACAGTTTGGAAGCAAATGTGAATTTCCATTTTTGTGGTTGTATAAATACTTAATTTGTATTAAAACATAATATGAATATGTTTTTTTAAAAAGGTAACATTTTTTGAGACATCTTCATGTTACAGTTTATAAACAAGAGAATATCTTCAATAATCCATGAGAAAACAGATTGAAAGAGAGCCATGTGATTAAAGGTGGTAACCTCCTTTTCTTCCTAATAAATTGTGGGCTTTTTTCTTCCTTGAAAGGGTTTCATAACATAAATGCAAGAGAAGAGATTAAATGTGACATCATTCTTAATAATAAATTCATGTAAGCATGCATTTTGAAACAAGAATTTAAGAGAAAAAGAATGCAGATCAACTTTCTGTATAATTAGAATATTCTTAAATCAACTTCAAAATAAATTATTTCCTTTTACATTGAAATATCTATAATGCCTGGTTTTTATCTTAAATACCATTTCTTTATATAATCACAATTAAGGTAATTACATGGGCACCATGCAGTTACTGATTAAATAAATGCTTATATGGTCCATTTTTTAATGATCCTTTGGTGGCTGTGCTTATTAAAAATAAACATGAGACAAAAACACTTTTTAATGAGTCCTAAAAGTAAAGTGAACTCAAATCCCCAAAGAACACAGGTAGGGTGTATATATCATTCTGTCCTCTTCTGCAGTCTGCATGTTTTTATATAATTTGTATATTTAACAATATCTATTAAGCAATGAAAGATGTACATGTTTTTAGAATGCCAGTAGGGCAAGAAAAGAAGAATCATTGTTTTAAAATGTTTAAATTTGAACCAGGGGCACAAGCCGGCTCCAAGAGGGGAGATAGGCCTGCGCGGCTGCTGCTGCAAGCTGTTCCAGCTCCTGCAGTAGCACGGGAAGTTCCATCTTGCTGGCATTAGCTTGGGGGAGTTTGGGACATCACTCTTGGTGCTGGTTGCCTGCCCAGCCTCCAAGGACACTGGACTTGCCTGGAGAGGTTTCCCTGGCTTGAGTGACCATGCCCCTTTATACAACCAGGGGAACAAGCCAGCCCTGAGAGGGGAGGTAGGCCTGTGCAGGGGCCAGCAGAGTTCCAGCTCCCTGGCTCTGGCCCATGAAAGTTTGGGAGATTGTTTCCAGTGCTTGGGGGTCCGCCCAGCCACCTTGGACATTGGACAAGCCTTGAAAGACTTCTCAGGCTTCAGTGGCCCATGCCTAGCTACCTTCATTCAACCAGGGGAGCCAAGGCCCTTGAGTCCCTTGAGCTGAGGATGCAGGAGGTGATTTCCAACATGCTCAGGGAAAGTTTTGGAACATCGCTTTAAACAAGGAAATACAGGAAAATGACAAAACAAAAGACCCAAATGCAATCTCAAACCTCCAGCCCAACCCAAGAAAGCCTGAGAGCCACATACATAGAATAAAATGCTAGCCATACACCTGAAATACCTGAAATGATATCAACTGAAATAAAGAAACAAGTACAGGAAGCTATAAAGGAACTCAAATTAGAAATAATCTCCCAGGTAAAAGCAGAAATGATAAAAGTAGTGAAAGAAATACTGAATTCATCCAACAAAGATACAGCTAAAATATGAAAGAAACAAATCAAACAGATAGAATCCCTGAATGAACAGCATAATAAACAAACAATACATGAAGCAGATTCAAAAAGATATACAGGAAATCAAAAATTCTTTTGTAAGTTGCCAAAACTGCCTCAATGAAAGTGAAGATAGAATTTCAGACCTCAAAGATGAGATTGCAGCTAATGAACAGGAAAGGAAAGGTCTTCGAAGAATAACAAGAAATAACAATTCCACAGTTGCAAGATGATTCAAAGTAAAACAACATAAGATTAATAGGGATAAATGAAAAAGAAGGGAAAAACACAAATGACATCAAGAGGCTATTTACAGCAGTAATATCTGAAAATTTCCCTAACACGAGAATGGAAACTGACATTCAGATTAGTTAAGCATATACAATTCTAAACAGCCATAACCAAAGTAAAACTACACCCAGACATATAATAATCACCATCCCAGTAGTCCAACATAAGAACAGAATATTAAAAGCTGTTAGAGAGAAAAGACAGATCACCTATAAAGGAAAACTTATCAAAACCACAGCATACTTCTCAACACAAACAATGAAGTCAAGAAGAGCATGGATTGAAATATTTCAGATCCTAAAGGAAAATGACTTGCAACTCAGACTGCTGTACCCTGCAAAACTGTCCTTTAAAATGGATGGAGAAATAAGATACTTCCACGACAAAGAATAGCTGAAGAACTTCATGATCACCAAACCAACCCTGTAAAGAATAATGAAAGACATTCTAGATACACATAGGAAAAAACCACTAAGTAACACAGACAACTAAACAGAATGGAAAGGTAAAAATACAACAGCAGAAAGATAAAATGTCAACCATAAAATGATAAATAACTATTATAACCATTAATGAAAAGGCCTCAATTTACCAATTAAAAGAAACAGACTGGCAGACTGTATCACAAAAAACAAAGTTCAACCATATGCTGTCTACAAGAAACCCATCCGACACAAAAGGAAATTCATAGACTGAAAGGCCAAGGATGGAAAACAATACTTCATGCAACAGGAACTCAAAAAAAGTGGGGGTAGTTATTCTGTTTGCAGACAATGTGAACTTCAAACCAAGAATGGTCCAAAGAGATAAAGAAGGTCACTACATACTGGTTAGGGGAATACTGCAAGAGGAAGAGATAACAACCTTAAATATTTATGCACCAATATCAAGAGCACCCAGTTATACAAAGCAAGTATTAACAGAAATGAAAAATCAAATAAGCAATAATGCAATTATAACAGGAGACCTTAACATGCCATTGACGCAAAGGGACAGATCAACTAGACAGAAAATCAGCAAAGAAATAACAGAAATGAATCACACCTGTGAACAAAAGGACTTGATAGATGTATACAGAGTGTTCCATCCAACAACATCAGAATATACGTTCTTCTTAGCAGTACATGGGACATTCTCTAAAATAGACCATATATTAGCCCACAGAACATGCTTAAGTAAATGCAAAAGAATTGAAATTATCCCATGCATGTTATTGGATCATAGCACCATGAAACAAGAAATTAATAACAAAAGAAATTGCAAAAACCCACAAACACATGGAAATTGAATAATATACTCTTGAGCAATCAATGGGTCACAGAGAAAATTAAAGAAGAAATTAAACAATATCTACAGGCAAATGAAAATACAAATACAATTTACCAGAACCTGTGAGATGCAATGAAAGTAGTTCTCAGAGGAAAATTTATTGCACTGAGTTCCCACATTAGGAAAACAGAATGAACACAAAGAAGCAACCTGATATTGCACCTCAAACATCTAGAAAAAGAAGAGCAAGCCAAGCCCAAAGCCAAAAGAAGGGAGGAAATTATAAAGATCAGAGCAGAAATTAATGCAGCAGAGACTAAGAAAACAATACAAAGAATCAATGAATCAAAGAGTTGGTTCTTTGAAAGAATAAATAAAATTGATAAGCCCCTAGCCAACTTAATTTTAAAAAGTAAAGAAAAGACTCAAATTCATGCAATACAGAATGAAAAATGTGAAACCACTACCGATTCTGTGGAAATACAGATCACCAAAACTTATTTCAAAAACCTCTACCCTCATAGGTTCAATAACACAGAGGACATGGACAGATTCCTAGAAACATATGAACCTTCAAAGCTGGATCGAGAAGATGTACCATTGCTGAATAAATCGATTTATATTAAGGAAATTGAAAGTGTAATTAAGTCCTTACCAACAAAGAAGAGCCCAGGTCAGACTGATTCACTGCAGAATTCTACAAGAAATACAAAGAAGACTTAATGCCAACACTCCTCAAACTTTTCAATGAAATTGAAAGGGAAGCAATTCTCCCTAGGTCATTCCTGGAAGCAAATATCACTCTAGTACCAAAACCTGAGAAAGACCCAACTAAAAAACAACTACAGGCCAATCTCCCTAATGAACATAGAAGCAAAAATTCTCAATAAAATATTGGCAAACAGGATGTAGCAAATCAGCAAGAAGATTATACACTATGACCAAGTGGGATTTATCCCAGGCATGCAGGGATGTTCCAACATACATAAATCAATAAATGTAATCCACCATATCAATAGAGCCAAAAGTAAGAATCACATGATCATTTCTATAGATGCACAAAAAGCTTTTGATAAGATCCAACACCCATTAATGATAAAAAACTTACAGAGAATTGGAATAGATGGTCTCTGCCTCAATATGATAAAGGCCATCTATGACAAACCAACAGCCAGCATCATGTTAAATGGCCAAAACTGAAAGCCTTTACCTTAAAATCAGGCACAAGACAAGGATGTCCCTTATCACAGCTCCTATTCAACATAGTACTAGAAATACTAGGCAGAGCAATTAGACAAGAGAGAGAAATAAAAGGAGTAAAGATAGGAAAAGAGGAAGTTAAACTATCATTATTTGCAGATGACATGATATTCTCAATACCCCTAAAACTCCATCTAAAGACTCCTAGATATAATAAATACAGTAATGTAGCTGCATGCAAAGTCAATACTCAAAAATCAATAGCATTCCTAAACACTAAAAACAAAATCACTGAGAGAGAAATAAGAGAAGCCACACCCTTCACACTAGCATCTAAAATAATGAAATACTTAGGAATTGATCTAATGAAAGAAGCAAAAGAACTATACAGGGAAAATTATAATACTCTGAAAAAAGAAATCTAAGAGGACCTCAGAAAATGGAAAAACATCCCTTGTTCATGGATAGGAAGAATAAATATTGTGAAAATGGCCATCATCTCAAAATTGTTGTACAGATTCAATGCAATCCCAATGAAAATACCAGAAACATACCTCATAAATCTAGAGAAAACACTCCTAAAATTCATCTGGAACCAGAAGAGACCTAGAATACCAAAAGCAATTCTAAACAGCAAAGCCAAGGCAGGAGGCATCACAATCCCTGGCTTGAAGTTATACTACAAAGCTACTGTAATAAAATCAACATGGTATTGGAATAAAAACAGACCTGAAGATCAATGGAATAGACTAGAAGATACAACTATGAACGCACTCAACCACCTTATCTTTGATAAAGTGGCCAAATGTGTTCACTGGAAGAATGATAGTCTCTAATAAATTGTGCTGGAAAAAATGGCTCTCCATATGCTGAAAACTAAAACTTGACCCATGCCTATCACCATGTACTAAACTAAAATCTAAATGGATAAAACATCTAAATATTAAAACAGAAACAGAATATTAAAACAGAAACTAAATCTGTTGGAAGACAAAGTAGGTAAAAATCTCAAAGACATAGGGGTAGGTAGAGAATTCATGAACAAGAACCAAACTGCACAGGAAACACTTCTCAGAATCAATAACTGGGGTCACGTTTTATTAAAGAGTTTCTGCATGTAGAAAAAAATCTCCAGTAGAGTGAAGGAAAACCCACAAACTCGGAAAAAATCTTAGTAAACTTTCCCTCAGACCAAAGAACTCTTTCTAGAACTTATAAAGAATCAAAAAAAATGAGATCCCTGAAATCCAAAGACCCAATCCAAAAATGAGCATCTGAAATGAATACACAGTTCTCAGATGATTAAATATGAATGGCAAATAAATACATTAAAAAATGTTCATCATCACTGGCCATTAGAGAAATGCAAATTAAAACCTCACTGAGATTCCATCTCACTCTGGAAAGAATGGCCAGGATCAACAAAACTACCAACAACAAATGCTGAAGAGTCTGTGGAGAAAAGGAACTCTTCTGCACTGTTGGTCGGAATGTAGACTGGTGCAACTACCATGGAGGTTAGTCTGAAGATTCCTCAAAAAGCTAGGATGGGAAGTCCCACTTGACCCAGCTATTCCACTCCTAGGCATATTCCCAGAAGAACTGAAAACATCTTACCACAGTGATATATGTGCACCCATGTTTATAGTGGCACAATTTGTAAGAGCCAGATCTTGGAAACAACCTAAGTGCCCATCAACTGAGGAATGGATAAAAAAAATTGTGGTACTTTTGTACAGTGGAGTACTACTCAGCTATAAAGAATGATTGCATTGAGATAGTTATAAGTAAATAGATGCAACATGAGACCATACTCATAAGCAAAATAAATCAAACTCACATGTATAAATACTGTATAGTCTCCCTAGTGTAAGAAAAGCTAAGAGTACATAAGATTCTATGGTATCATGGTTCCCCATTATATTGCTTTGAAGACTTGTAATTTTTTCATTCATTGGTTGGAATGGTTTTATTCTGTTTTATTTGACCTTATTATGTGTGATGGTATGAACAGCTACCTTGAAGAAAGCAAGACATTTTGGCAACCATTGCTGATTTAATATCATCTTGCTTTAAATTCTACCATGCTTTTGTTCTTCTATTACCCTTGGTTCTATCATGTTGTGTCTTACTGGATATTAATATGTATAATAATATAAACAAATTTTTATGTTAAATGATGTATTATAGTAGCCATTGTTCATTTTCTGTTATTTGGTTCAGAATGCCTTGTAATAGTATCATTGTCTTGAATGTTTGTATTCTACTTTGTTATGTTTGGTATTATTGTTTGTGAAGCTATGCTCAACTATTTGAAAGAAAGAGATATTATAGTAGCTACTGTTGATAACCAACTATCTTGTTATGAAGTGCTGTGTTGCTTGCATTGTTCTGTTCTGACCTACGTTGTTCTGTCCTCTTTTGTTTTATTCTCTGTAAAATAAATTTTTTTAAAAAAATGTTCAAATTCTGGTGTACAAATCAAATAGTAAACATTGAAAAATCTAGGCTAAAGAATGTTATGGGAATATGAAGAGGATGAAGGAGGAGGAAGACATTGTACACTTTTTCAGTGGGTGCCTAGGGTAAGTCTTAATAATGAAGTAATATCAACTTTTAATTTAAAAGATAAGTTTAACAACTTCTTATGTTTATATTATTTATTTTATCGTATTCTAGGTTTCTTTTTTTTTTTTCCTGAGACACAGTTAGGCTAACTGGCTAAATTCTCCAGTTTGGAGTTGAAATTCTTTTACTTTAGCTTCCTTAAGTGCTGGAATTACATACACCCCGGTTCAAATATTTTTTTGCTCACAGTTTGAAAGAGAGAAATTCTTCCCAAGAAATTACGTCTCCTCTACCTTTATTGTTTAGGGTTCCTCACTGTACAAAATTGATTTGATCAAAGTATGAAGGACACAAAAATTCACAGTCATCTGGAGAACTGAAAAAAACATTTATCTCAGCTAATCTGGGAATAATATTCATATATCACAATACAGACCAGCAGCAATATCACAGTTTACATATGCACCTTTCCAAGTGAAATGTATGACAACCATTTCAATGTAGCTATTGAGTATTTCTTTGTTTCAGCTTGAAAAACTTTCTCTTGCATTGCTTATAAAGCCCGTCAAGCAGTAATGTACTGCCTCAAATTTTGATGTCTAGGAGAGCCTTTCTCTGTTATTTTTGAAAGGAGCTTTGCCAGTAACAGTATTCTTGTTTGACTATTCCAGCCCACTTCTGTCTGGTCTGCCAGGTTTTTCAGACAGATCTGAGAGTCTTATGAAGCTTCTCTTCCTTGTGATGCTAGTTTCTCTTGCTTGCTGCTTTCAAAATGTTTTTTTGACTTAAACTTTTAGAAATTGATTCTAATTATGTTGGTGGAGACTTCTTTAGGTCTTACTACTTGGTATTCTTTAGGCTTTATGAATCTATGTGTTAATTTCCATTTCAAAATTTGGAAAGTCACAGTAGATTTCAGTCTCTGCTCTAAAAAGCATAGTAACTTAAAAACACTGAAATTCATCTTTAAGGAGGACTTCTGATTAATGCAACTACTAGAATTATTAACATTATGCTTTTGAAAAATATAATTTATAAAAAGTTGAATATTTATATTCTACTGAAGCCTATAGTTGTTGGAATTTTCTCATTGCAATATCTCATTTTTGCATAAATATTGCATATTTTAAACAAAATTGGCCTTTCTTTAAATGTTTTTCTTAAAATGGTTAATTTAGAAAAAAAATTAAATGAAAGTGACAATTATTGCTGTTTAAGCATGTATCCATATGAACAACATAATCAATGTTTAGATATACACTCTTTGGGCTGAGGGTATAGCTCAGTACTATAAGCATCTGACTCCCAAGTTTGAGGTCTTGAGTCTGATCCATGGTTTGAAAAAAAAAAGCACACTTTGCAATGCAACCTTAAAAATGCTTAAACAGTGGTTAAAGAGCTGGAAAGAGAAGTCTCAGTGCTCCTTCTGGCAAAATATAGCTTAGATTTTAGCAAAAAAAAAATTGAAACAAATTCTTCAAAACTTCAAGATACTATCAGTGATGCTGTAGATTGGTCTTAGATTTCATTGTGCCATGAAAGAATCTGGAGTGAATTCTTACTGACTTCTGAAGAAGAATTCTAATTGCATTCTAAATTCTTATTTACTTCTAAATTAAGTTACAACTTAGAAGAACATTTGAAAGAATGTTTTTTACTCCTTGTTAAGAAAACACCTTCCTCCTATGGCTGTCATTATGAAAATTCACTCACAAAATTATTGAACAATTTCATATTTGAAAAGATCAATCAATGAATATACATCAAATTAAGCACTTTTGAACATTATTGTTAGACTTTTAGCTGTGATGCTGTTATTATTTTTAAAGATTTGCTTCAGTGCCTGAAAGAGACTAGTACTAAGAAAAATGAGTAATAATGACTCATTTTATTTAGTGAACATGGACATTAATAATATACCAGTATGTAACTGTAAAATAATATAAAATCAGAAATAGCCTTAGAACTATAACTATAAAAAATAAATGTAGAAAAATGTATTTATAAATTTTAGATTTGTGCTGCATTTATTATATAATGCTGTGGCAGTTTTTAATATAGAAAACAAGTATGAATAGTGAAGAGTAAGATTGAGAAGAATGTTTTAATATAGTCTATAGATTATAGTGTGTTGGCCAGAATCTGGCTTGCTTTATTATTTCATTAATGTTTTACTCACTGTTTGTACATGACTTACAGATTATTGAGATTTTGATAGGCTAGTGTCCAATGCCTGTTTCTATATGTCTTTTCTAAAATTTATCCAATAGATTTTCAATTTTCTTTAAATGCTTAAATGTTGTCCTACCATAACAAGGATTCATAATCCTGAGACTGTTACTAAAAACAAGAGGATTTCAATTACTGAAGCTTATCAGGCCAAAAGACAACTATATTTTCTTATTTTCTTCTGTAGGCTGTTAATGCAACAGTAAAGGCTGAAAATCGGTCTTTTATCCTAGCTGTACATTGAATATTCAGTCTTCTTTTCATAATATTCATAATATTCATTTCAAAGTTTATCAAGAAATTAATACATTATCCATTTTCTTTTATTCTAGAAACTTAAAGTTAAAAATATAAATCTTTTTAATAAATGGTGCTAATAGAATTTTCTTATGGAAAAATGTTTTCTCATACTTCACACTGTGCAGAGAATTCAATCCTGTACAGATTGCTGCCACAAATATGTGTTAAAATACTGTATTTAAAAATACTATAGGATGTCTCTCACCATAAAATAGACAAATATAAAAGTTCACAATATTCTTAAAACAATTAAAAGAATACACACTAGAGCATACCAGTAGTAACCAGTTCTTCTTGCCTTAAGACATCATAAAAAAATGAAATGGCAATGTTTTAAATACTATGACATATGTCCATAATAAAAATGAAATACCCAGTTAAGTATGAATTTATATGAGTTCATGGATATGTAAATAAATGTTTTCACAAATGACTATTTTTTAATTTTCAAAAGCAAAACAGGCAATAGGATAGAAACAATACAGAATTTTTAAAAAATTATAGAAATTAATGCTATTTAATATGGTTTTTGTTTTGTTTTGCTTTGTTTTGTTTTGTTTCTGTTTCTTTGTACCAGGGTTCAAACTCATGACCTAATGCTTGTGAATCTGGCACTTATACTACTGAGCTAAATTCCTGGCATTAGTTAACATGTTGCATATTGTTTTTTTAGAAGTAGTACATATATACAAGATAAATAACTATACTACTAATCTCTATTAGTTCATTCAAAAGACCAGTTTGTGCTTTCATTGTTTGTTTGATCACTTTTTCACACCTAAATCTTGTAACCTGCACAACTATTTATAAAATGAGAATATGTAATTTATTTTGCTCATGTTGATTTCCTACTATTTTTTTGAAATTCTGTTTCCATATATGAAAAGGAAGACAATATTTAAGCAAAAATTTAAAGTCTTGAATAGATTCTTCACTAAAAATATCCAAACCAACTAAAGATTTGAAAGTGCTCAGATTCATTTGTGATCAGAAAAACTCGAATTAAAACCTTAAGAAATACAATTGCATTTTCACCAAAGTGTCTAAATAAGGAAAATGATGCACCAAATATTATTGTGTGCTGCACAGATCTGTCCATACACATTGAGGAATTCATTTCTTGAGGTGCTGAGAATGCTGGTAGTGGTCCAAACCAGCTGTTCAAGCTTATACCTCCTTCTTAATTACAATATGCACATAAAGACTGATGGGTTTTGAAATACAAATGCTTGCTCCTTCATCCAAACCAGAACAATGCTGAACAACTACTCTAAAGTTTTCCTTAGAATTGGCCTAAGTCTTTGGTGTCTCTTTTGCAACCCAGTTCAACTTTACCTTGTAGCTAATTCTGTTTCCTACTTTAGAGAGGTGTTTATCATGAAAACACTCTGAATACCTTTTTTTAAAAAAATTCAGAATGAAACTTGCTTCCCATGGAATTTAACTAATGATGATTAGTGCTTGAATTCATCTGAAAAATCAGGCTCCAAAGTGCTTTTTGGATCTGGGATCTTTATGCTGGTTAACAATAAATACTCCATCACTGGAATATACTGGGGTTTAATGATATTAGAACTGTTTAAACTTTCACTAGAAGGTAAACAAATACATGATAACCTTAAAGGTATACCACAGTATGGGGATGTACTGACAGTTAAAAGATGTCTACCACTTAGAAATATGAAAAATATTAATTAAAATAACTATGAAATCAAATGACTATACTGGAAAGAGTCAGTGCTTCGGTGAAATGTAATGAAAGACTGAGAATAATTAATTAATAATTGATAGATAAGTGTGAATTCCAGATCTCCTTGCAGAGAGCCATTTCCTGCATTTTAAAGGCTGAAAAAAACTATGCACTATGTCAAGGAATAAGAGAACCAAATTCCCAGAAATACTGAATTGTTGAAGTTGATAAATCTACTATGCCAAGGAAAGGGTCAAAATTTGGAAATAGGGGGATTCTTAGACATGGACTAGGGGATTTAAATTGATTAGAAAAACATATATCTCCACACTCTTCTAAATCTTCTGGAGGACCCAAGGGAGATTTTTTGGGGGGTGTTTTCCCAAGGTTAAAAAACACACATGCAAAACATCAGCAATAACAATAGGCAGTGTGGAGCAGAGCAGAGAGAAAGAACAAAAGAAAGCCACTTGTGTCTTTATTGTATAATTTTATACAGGTTGTTACTTCATTTTTACATTCTTACAGATACCATAACTAAGGCATGTGTGTTTATCTGTGCAAAGTCATTGTACATAACTGTTTCCCACTGTGCTCTTACCCTAGAGAAGCAAGTGTCCTCAGGTGTCCTTAGATGCCTCTGAGGTTTTAAGCATCTGAATGGTTCCTTACACCATAACTAAATAGTTCATCCCTTCCTAATAAATATCAGTGTTTCTTAAATGTTTGGAAATAATATAGACACTAGTCCTGATAGCTCATGTCTGTAATGCTAACACTTAGGAGGCTGAGATAGGAAGATAATGAATTTGAGACCAACTTGATCTCCATCACTAGTTCAATACTGGCATGGAATACATAAGACCCTGATTTAAGATGGAAAAAAAGAAAGAAAAAAGAAGAAAGAGCAAGAAAGCAAGCAAGCGAGAAAGAAAGAAAGAAAGAAAGAAAGAAAGAAGAAAGAAAGAAAGAAAGAAAGAAAGAAAGAAAGAAAGAAAGAAAGAAAAAGAAAAATAGTAGAGAGAACTCTTGTGAAGAAATCTGTGCCTCTCTATATCTGTCCTATACTTTTTCCAATAGACACCACATAAGTAACTGGCATTAAATTATAATTTAGCCAACCAGAGAAAATGTATGTTACTTTAGTTGGCAAAATGGTTTATATCATAATAAAGCTACAGAATTTAGCTTACAAGTATATTTAAAGAACAAACTGGTTACTAGATCTGTAACTTTGAGCACTATTGCTTTAGAAACCAAGACTCCTTTGAAAGATGATGCTTCACCTGGTGAGCAGAGCAAAAGTCCACTTAAATTCACAGTTACAGCACCAACCACTCAAACCATAGTCCAGGTGCCAGAAACAGCAGGCAAGGCTTGAAGTCTTGACCCCAACTTGGAACATAGGCTGTAAGCACTACAGTGAAATAGTGCTGATAATGCTTAGTAGGAAAAGGTGATAATATATCTCACATTCAGGTTATCACCTACATGTAAATTTTTTTTGACAAAATTCAAGGTAATAGATAAAAGCTACAACTATGATATAAAAAAGGCATTGTTCTGGGGTTCAAACTTAAGAAATGAAGGTCTATATCAACTAGAAGATCACTTAGACCAGCACAAGCACTAGTAAAAATTAGTAAAATCTAGAGTAAGAGGTACAAATAAATGTAGTGTATAACTCTGAAAGTTGTAGAAAGGACATGGGCTTTACTTTATCCCTCTTGCAATTTTCTTGCAAGAGTTTCCTCACAAAAGTAGTATTAGATTGTACAGGAGATGTCTGTAGACTTTTTCTTACAAAATTATTGCATTTGAGTAGCAACATGAGAAGCAAAAGAGGATTATTGGTGAGACAGTGTGAGAGCCCAACGTTTACCTTACTCTAACTGAATGTGCTTGAGCAACAGCCTGTACGTGAGTCCAGACCCCAGATTTGCTCTTTGTTACAAAGATAGGCCTTGTCCAAAGTCATGAGGTTGCACACCACCTCCCTCCCACCAAACTGGGAGTATTTTAAAGTAACATTTAGCCACAGAGCGAACTAAAGGACCATCTATACCCTATATACCTGCTGAATTATTAAGATTTTTTCTTTTTTCAAACTTCTTTCCTTTATTTTATGAGTTTCTGCACACATTCACACCTTAGAATTTTTTTCCCTTTAATGAATAACATACAGAAAATAATAATCTTGAAAAGTATTTGAAGCAAATGGAAGTTTCATATTCCTGGTTTAAATGTCAACTTTATGACAATTTTGAAAGGCTATTTGTTAGTATTTATTAAAGTGGAACATATATAGAATATATGAATATGACACTCAGTCAAGTAGAAATACAGACATATCACACATATTTGCTAGACAGGATTTATAAAGATGTTCACTGTTTAATGTATTACATTCAAACTGGAATTAAATACATGCTTCTGGTATAGTGGATATCTTACTGTACACTCACAAATAAAATCCTGTAAACAACAGATGTAAATAACTATATACAGCAATATACATGAGTTATTTATGTATATTAAATGAAAGAAGATAGACAAAAGTACTTAATATTTCCTTTCCTATAACATATTCAAAAATAATATAAAAATTGAATATTGAATATATTGTAGTGTTTACAAGTATAATAGAATATAAAAGTAGATGTTGGGGTTTTAGTAATTTGGTAGTTCAGTTCTAAGAATAGATTATGTAGTATAAATTTGATAAAATTTATATTGGGTATTGCAATCACTATGTGTATGTCAATAAAAGTTTTATATGTATGGAATCACTGTTTAATTTTGCTAGAATTACATTTTTATTAGCTACAAAATAGCTTTAATTAGCTACAAAAGCATTAAAATGCAGTTTTCCTTAATGCTATTCCTTACTTACCAATCTTCACTTTAAAGATTGCTGATGACAATATTAGTGTAAAATATCAGAACTTTTACATGTGCTGCAGTTAATATTTTTTCATTTGCCTAGATTGCTTGTTTTTACCAACTTACTAATTAGAATGCTTCTCTCTCACAGTTTGCTTTAATAAACTTGATAAAGGTAAATTTATTAGTTTAAAAACACAATTTTTCATTCTTTGGGTCACTATAGCTATAAATTATAAATTTTCTTGCTTATAATTATCTCTCTATGGCTGTCTTCTCTACTACATCTATATTTTTTGAGACAAGGTAATACATATTAATAAGATCAAGACCTTTGCTTGGTTAATCAAAGCAAAAAATATTTTGGGTGTATCTAAAAGAATTGAGGGAAAATCATTTTCTTTTATTAAGAAATACCATTAAATACCACTTAAAATGTTGTGTAATAACAGTTAACAAATTGTCTTTATCTTCTCTTTTTTCAATAAGCTCTGTAATCATTCCCACTAAACATTTATATTTTTACTCTGACTCACACTTTCTAGAAAGGACGAAGATCCAGTTCACTATTTTATTTTACCTTAATTTTTTTTATTTAAAGAGAAACAAAAGCATGTAAAGGGTAGAGATAATACTGAATTCCAAAAAAAGGACAAACAATAAGAAATCACTAATTAATAATGCGTGGGTTTTCCCCTAGAGGAAGGAAAATGGGGCGGGGGCAGGGTGAAGAGAGAGAGACGGAGGCAAGTTGAAGTTTCCCAATCAAACCTCATTTTATTGAACAATGCTCCTGGTTTATAAAGAAGTGGGGGCAGGAAGTTACGGATGGGTCACTGTCATTTCCTGGGTGGGGTGAGAGGATCCTGGGAAATGTAGGCCGACACACTGGACGCCCACAGGAGGGAGAGATGGAGCGGCAGCCATGAAGCTGTCATGCTGCTCCCTACGTCTCCTCCCTTATCACTTTATAAGAGTATGGCAGGCCCTGTGAGGACAGCACCTGTCTTAGGTCAAGGACTCTTCATATGAACCCAACCAGGCCTTACCCGTCATGGGCCTGCAGGACAGCAATTGGTCCTGTGCCTGTCTTAGGCGGCTAGTGGCATAACATATGTGTCCCAGTTGCCCGTCTCTGGCTGCCTGTCCAGTCTCAGGGCAGTTGGCTCACACATCATTACATGGGCCATTTGTAGGGGTTGTTTCCCGCCAAGTTTCTTGATCTGCCATCTCCAATTGATGATAATGTACCTGAATGGGCTTGGCCATGAATGCGTCGAGCCTATTTTTAAGGAGTGTCATGATTCTTTGGAAAATGCAGGGGCCAACAGTTAGGAATAACAGTAAAGTGGCTAGTGGGCCTAATAAGGGGGCAATGTAAGGAAAAAGGCCTCCCCACATGGAAGAGAGGGAGGTTTCTCTGAGGTAGTCTCTTTCTCTGTTATTTAGGTGGTCTTTTAATTTAGTCATGGAATCCTTAATGACACCTGAATGGTCAGCGTAGA